>CM065739.1:54668826-54673826 GCA_033310375.1 Conus canariensis
CACACACCCGAAACCTATACACTCACCAACCACACACACACACACACACACACACACACACACACACACACACACACACACACACACACAGGCAGTGTTAGCCTAGAGGGAGGGGATGCGGGCGGGGGCAGGGGGGGGGGGAGGGGGTGGTGGTGGCTAGAAGAACATTTTCTCAGACAAACAAAGCGATACAAAGGACGTCGTACCAAAACCCCATCCATCACAGCCACCCCCCAATCAAGACACAAAGGTGAGCATGTGCCGCTCGCCCCCGATCACTGTCCGCGCGCGACAAGCGACAGACAGAGACGCGAGGCCATCCATTGTGCATGAGTCCTGACGCGTCCTATTAATGGCGAAACGATTGTCTGAGACGATGTCCGTCTGCACGGCACACAGGTCGAACACGACCTTGGGAGCCCTGTCCAGGGCCTCCGTCAGAACTCAAGGGACACAACTAGGGATCAAGAAGGTGCATGGCGTTGGGTGCTAGTCCACAGTTACGGGTCAGACTCCCCCCCCCCTCCCCCCCTCTCCCCCCCTGCGAACGCTACGTATTCTCTGTGACACTCGAAGCTGCGTGTGACATCTCTCACAACAACAGCCCTCATTGAGACTGATTCACTTGCAGGCAGGAAGGCCCGGCGGAGCTACAGACTCTAAGAAGTTCGTAAATTACCTTGGTGGTGGTGGTGGTGGTGGTGGTCTCTCTCCTCTCTCTCTCTCTCTCTCTCTCTCTCTCTCTCTCTCTCTCTCTCTCTCTCTCTATCTGAATCATGTACTCCATAATCCTGTGTGCCTATAAATTTTTTTTTCTCTCTCCCTCTCTCTTTTTATGTCATAATTTTTTTTTTGTCAATTCATCGCATAATTTAGCTTAGCACATTGATTGGAAGAATAGGCTCTGTCTAAAATATCAGTCCTTGAATGAATAAAGGTTTTCTGAATTCTGATCTCTCTCTCTCTCTCTCTCTCTCTCTCCTCTCTCTCTCTCTCTCTCTCTCTCTCTCTCTAAAATACGATCATTTTTTCCCCATGTTTGCAATCATTCTTCAAAACAAAAAAACAACAACAACAACAACAAAAATATTCTGTTTACTGTTATTTCTGCCCTTCATGATTTACACCCCATTTATGTGCATTTCTCTTTCTTTCTTTCTTTCTTTCTTTCTTTCTTTCTTTTTAAACCTCGCTGTAGCATTACTTAAATGTTCCATTGCCTAGCTTCTAATCACAAGTCTAAGAGAAGATAACTCCAACCGCACTTCTTACCCGCAACCGGAAACACACTCTTCCTTTTCAGCTGAGCCGTGTCTTCGTTATACTGGTTTATTTTTTGTTGTTGTTGTTGATTCTCTTGGCTATGTCATTTGCGTCCGTCTTGATTTTTTTCTTCTGTGTTGTGATTTTGTTTGTTTCATTCACTCATTTGGCGGCACGGCCGATCCATATCAAATCTAATTCTTCATCATCCTCATTCTCATTGATCAGCATAAAAAAAAATTTTAAAAAAAGAAAGAAAGAAAGAAAAAAAGTCTCAAGATCAATGACCCTTCATGCCCTGCTCTCATGGTGACCTCAGTTTCGATGTCCTCTTCACGTCTGTGGCCTTGGTTACATTCCGTCAGGGTCACCAGCATCGGTGAGTTCATAAGGGCTGTCGTTGGACGGAATGTGGTGGCGCCCTCCGGAGGGAGAGCTCACTCACGCCTGCTCCGCGACTAAGCAATCATTGTCGTCAGTAGAGGGCTTAGTAGGTGGTGTCCTGCGTATGTTAGATCAGAACAGGCGCCACTGAACACCACCGAAGTGACTCGGCAGCAGTGCAGTGTCTCCTCCGGCGGGTTGCCTCTTGATGACTTGACATTGACTGCTCCCTGTGGATTGCCGGTGCCGGGGCTGCGGCGGGTTGGGCCGGGCTGTGGCTGTGGACGGGGGAGGGGGGGGGGGGTGAGGTGTCAGAATGAGCGACGTTGTGTACTATGCCACTGAAGTGGCACAGAAGACTGGACAGTAAAAAAAAAAAAAATAAATAAATAAAAAAAACGGAAAAAAATCTAATTCACATACATTAAAAAAAAAAAAAGAACCAAGTGTTACGGTATCAACAGTCAGACCATTATCATCAGGACGGTAGCTTCTCCACGTTCATTGAAGAGACAAATTACAAACAGTGATGATTATGACAGAAATAAGTTCTAACTTGCTGCAGTATTAGTAGACGGGCCAACAACCATTAAGTGGAGTAGCTTCCCCACGGCTCCGATCGAGTTAAATCACAATAGCTTTGCCGCTATACCAGCATCTCCACGGAAGGCCACCTTCTCCATGAGAATAAGGAACAAGAATAGAAAGGCTGTGAATAGTCACGTAAAAAGAACAAAATCGACAGCTGCAGTTACTAGGCCTTGTAGTTAAACCAACACCAGTGGGATAGTAATGTGACTTCGCTTCGTCAATAAGAAGTCAACTAACAGTCATCAGAGTGACGCACGAGAGTATTATGTTGCATCAGCAGCAGTAGTAGTAGTAGTAGTACCAGGCAGATCAATTCTCTCTCGCTCTCTCTCTCTCTCTCTCTCTCTCTCTCTCTCTCTCTCTCTCTTCTCTCTCTCTCTCTCTCTCTCCTCCTCCTCCTCCTCCTCCTCCTCCTCCTCCCTCTCTCTCTCTCTCTCTCTCCCCTCCTCTCTCTCTCTCTGTCTGTCTCACTCTGTCTCTCGCTGCCTTGTAAAGTTTAGATGTGGAACTCTTGAAGAGTGCAGCTCATTTCAATAGATACAAACACACTGATGAATAGGATGCGATGTGCTGCATATGCAAGGGAAGTATAGAAAATGAAGTTAATGCTATTTCATTGTTGTTCGGCTTTACAAAAAATCACGCAATGACTTTTATGTCACAAAAATGTTATAGCACTCCAAGTATAAACTGTATCACACGACAATGATACTCTGAAGAAAAAAAAAAGCTGTTTTCCAACATGAATGTTCGAAAAAAGATTGATGAAGTAGTGCAAAGATAGTCATTGTGATTTGTTTTGCATGCCTTTTGATGTTATGACATAGTCTTGACGCCTTTGCTGTCCATGTAATTATGGTGCCACGGTTTCTTCTGAGTATTATTCACACCCCCTTCATAAGAGGCGATGACCCATTGTGAGTGAAATTATTCATTTGTTTATTCACGGATATGATCAGCAATGATCGATTTCACAAGAAATTTTCAATGCTAATGATCGTTCTCACGTGACATTACGAATTATAATGACTACTGTTTCCACGTGAAAACATCACTGATGAAGACTGAGTTGCTGGTTTTTTTTTTCTTTTTTTTTCTTTTTTTTTTTTTAAAATGTGAAATAGTATGATTACATAATAATTACTCTTGAATTAACCATGAACCTGTCGGTACTCATGGCCGTTCTCACGGAACATCATCAGTAACAACGACTGCTTTCACGTGGAATTATCACTAAAAATGACTGTCGCTTAATTAGGCCTATCAGCTTTTCTTGTCAGGGAGGGGGGCCTAGCTCGTTGGTAGAGCGTCAGACTCGTAATCTTGGTAATCCTGGGGTTGCGGGTCCGAATCTCCGCCGGGCCGTTTCGGTACAGGGGGATTTTTTCCCTCGGAGTTAACATTGGTTCTGACTTCGTTCCCCATACAGTCCTTCGAATGAGACTATAAACCGAGGTTCCGTGTGTGAACGCACGCACAACATCTTGCACACACGTCAAATCCCATCACCAACTTTCGGAAGATAAGGCCAGTTTGGCCGTAGGTGTGGATGACACGTTACACGTAGCATGCACCCTGCGTGAGAAATGGAAAGAATGAAGAAGTAAGGAAACTGAGTGAACGATATTGAACGATACTGACTGGATGACACGGGAAACGACTGAATGAAGCGCCAGCTGGCAGCTCTTCAGTCGGCACTATCCAGGTAGGCAGCCCGTTGTGTAAATGAGTGTGGATTGTAAAGCGCTTAGAGTTTGGTCTCTAGCCGAGGATAGGCGCTATATAAGTATTCATAACTATAATAAAAATAATAAAAGGGGGAAAAAAAACGGTACTCAACACACTAATGATTGGCGATGTCGCGTACTACACCGCAGCCGCACCACCAACACCCCCATAACCTCCTCCCCGTCTCTGCCCCCCCCCCCACACCCTCCCACCCACCCCCACCTCTTGTCCCCCCCCCCTCACTCCTCCCCTTCACCCACCCCTTCCCTACCCGGCGAGGTGATGGCCCAGGAGTCGTCCTCCTCATCGTGGTGAGGGGACTTTGATGAGGAAGGAAGGAGGACATGTCTAATGATGTCTTTTTATTTTTATTTTTTTTTGCTCAGGCCGGGGTCCCCCCCCCCCCCCCCCCCCCCCCCCCACACACACACACACACACACGTACACGGCTGCACGCCAAGCCAAGGATGTTTTATTCATCACCTCGTTTGCAGCATGTGCAACGCTGTTTGAAGAGCTGAGGGGTGGGGGGAGGGTAGGGGTGGGGGGGAGGGTGAGGTGAGGAGGGGCGCTGGGATGAGGGGGGGTGGGGGTGGTGGTGTTTGGATTGGGGAGTGGGCTGTTGAGTGGAGATCTGTTTTCTGTGCGTGAGTGTGTTGTTTCTGTTAGTCTGTCTGTCTGTCTGTCTGTCTATCAGCTCTTTTTCTCTTTATCTGTGGTTTGTTTCAGTCGGTGTTTCTGTTTCTGTCACTGTCCAGGGGTAGGGGGTGGGGGTAGGGGGAGGGACGGGACGGGGTGCAGGTTGGAGAGGGAGGAGGGAGGGTCAGCTGTGAGGAGGGGGATACGGGGAGGAAGGGAAAGACGGAGAGAATGGAAGAAAGGAGGAAAGTTAGAAGAGACGGGCATATACATATAAAAAAAAAAAGGGTGCGTGTGTGCGTGCGTGCGTGCGTGCGTGCGTGCGTGCGTACGTGCGTGGTGTGTGTGTGTGTGTGTGTGTGTGTGTGTGTGTGTGTGTGTGGTGTGTGTGTGCG
>CM065739.1:54686326-54688826 GCA_033310375.1 Conus canariensis
GTGTGTGCGTGCGCGCGTGTGTGAGTGTGTTTGTGTGTGTGTGTGTGTGTGTAGGCGAGTAGAGAGACGGAGACAGAGAACCAGAGAGAGACAGACGCGTGTGTGTGTGGTGTGTGGAGGGGGGGGGGGTGAAAGAGAAAGGCAGTGAGAGAGAGACACACACACACACAGAGACAGAGAGAAACAGACAGAAAGACAGTCACACAGACACACACACACACACACACACACACACACACACACACACACACACACCCTCTTCATTTCCACAATCCCGTTCGTCCCAACCCTCACTCACTCAACCCAACCAACACCAAGATCGTCGCCATTCATCCTATCCACAAAGAGAACCGAGACAACAACAACAACAACAACAACAACAACAACAACAACAACAACAACAACACAGCCGCCAGAAACAAACGCCCCTCCACGCGGCCGATCAGTGAGACACCGACCTCTTAAAGAAGACACAGGCACGGGCGATCCTCCTCCTCCTCCTCCCTCCTCCTCCTCCTCCTCCATATTGCATGGTGCCAGAGATCGGTCTGAAAGCGGACAGCGTGGGCGAGGAACAATCTGCGCGTCACGGTAAAGTGCGCACGAAAAAGATGATCGGAGAGCTGAACCCGTTGACACCTGCCGCCGAGGAGTTTAACGATGATGAGCTCGGTCTCTCTCTCTCTCTCTCTCTCTCTCTCTCTCTCTCTCTGTCTCTGTCTCTGTCGCTCTCTGTCTCTCTCTCTGTCTGTCTCTCTGTCTGTCTGTCTGTCTCTCTCTCTCTCTCTCTCTCTCTCTCTCTCTCTCTCTCTCTCTCTCTCTCTCTCTCTCTTTTGTCTGACGGTGTGAAGTTTATGAAAGAGGCGGAAATCGATGGGAGTGTGGAGAGAGATAGACGGACAGAGAGAGAGAGAGAGAGAGAGAGAGAGAGAGAGAGAGAGAGAGAGAGAGAGAGACAGGTAGATCGATAGACAGATATAGCTAGCTAGATGGATAGAAATAGACAGACATACAGATAGACTGAGATAGATAGATAGACAGACAGATATAGATAAATAGACAGGCAAATAGATAGGCAGACAGAGAGAGAGGGGGGAGGGGAGTGGAGGGAAAGAGAGATCGATTGAGACAGAGAGAGAGAGAGAGAGAGAGATTGATCGATTGATTGAGATACAGACAGATAGAAAGATAGATATGGATAGATAGAGCGAGAGCGAGAGAGAGAGAGAGAGATTGACAGAGATAAAGACAGAGAGATCATATATATATATAGAGAGAGAGGGAGAGAGAGAGAGAGATTGACAGAGATAAAGACACAGAAAGATCATATATATATATATATATATACATAGAGAGAGAGAGAGAGACAGACAGACAGAGCGAAAGAGAGAGAGAGACAGAGCGAGAGAGACAGAGACAGAGAGAGAGACACAGAGAGAGAGTGGGAGAGAGACAGACAGACAGACAAAGAGAGAGAGACAGAGAGAGAGAGAGATTTGACTGACGGACTGACTGGTTGGCTGAGTGTGGGATCGATCGGTAGACAGATCTACAAAAAGATATAAACGAGACGGACACACAGACAGACAGACACACAGACAAACGCCAAGGAAGGGGCCAAAGTACATTGGCAGCCATACATGAATATTAACACATCGATCGCAATGATAATGACAATATCACCACAGCTGTTGAACAATTCTCAAGATCAACAAGAAGGGATCGTGCATGGAAACAATGGTTGGTGATGGGGCCAGAAAAAAAGAATAAGGAAATGATGGCAACCGTTTGGCGAAATTTCATGATGACGAGGATTATGGCGATGACAACGATATTATGAGACAGAGAGGGTGGAGAAGGAGGGAGAGAGACAGGGGAGAGAGAGCGACAGAGACCGAGAGAGAGAGAAGAGAGAGAGAGAGAGAGGTGAGTGGGAGAGGAGAAGAGAGAGAGATGAAGAGACATGAGAGACGAGTTGAAAGAGACATTGAGAGAGAGAGAGATGAGAGAGAAGAGAGAGAAGAGAGAGATGGAGAGATGAGAGAGAGACATTGAGAGAGAAGAGAGAGAAGAGAGAGAATGAGAGAGATGAGAGAGAAGAGAGAAGAGAGAGGGAGAGAAGAGAGAGACGAGAGAGGGGAGACATTGAGAGAGACATTGAGAGAGAAGAGAGAGAAAGAGAGAGGGGGAGGAAGAGATGAGGAGAGAGAGAAGACATTGAGAGAGAGGAGAGGAGAGAGGAGAGAGAGAGAGAGAGACATTGAGAAGGAAGAAGAGAGAAGGAGGAGAAGAGAGAGAAGAGAGAGAGAGAGGGGAGAGAGAGAGAGAGAGACATTGAGAGAGAGGAGGGAGAGAGAGAGAGAGAGACATTGAGAGAGAAGAGAGAGAAAGAGAGGAGAGAGAGAGAGAGACAGAGAGAGAGAGACACTGAGAGAGAGAGAGAGAGAGATTGAGAGAGAGAGGGAGAGAGAGAGAGAGACATTGAGAGAGAAGAGAGAGA
>CM065739.1:54691326-54693826 GCA_033310375.1 Conus canariensis
ATTGAGAAAAATCAAGTGACTTTTCCCTCGCAAAACGTTTCAGGGAAAACCCATTTCGAAACGTAAAACAAAACATATACATACCGGCAGAAAAAAAAAGGAAAAATGCAAAAAAAAAAAAAAAAAAGGCAGCGGTTAAACACGGCGGTTAGCTCTTCTCTAGCTCTGACCAAATTTCACACAGAGAAATCTCTGCTGGAACTGTATAAAAATAGTACCTAACACTCGACTGACTCGGCATCTTCACTTGGCAATATGGTGAGATGCGTACGCTAGACGCTAAGGAGTCTTGCGAGTCGGGCGAGTGGCCGCTTTTCAGAGCACATTCTCGCGGCCAGCAAAGCGCGGTGGAGACGGACAACAGATCGCTAACGTAGTAAGTACCCTTGGGCTTCCCGACAGTTGTAACGTCCACTGGCTGGCGCACAAACAGTAGTGCCAGCCTGTGAAGAGTGCCTGAAACGATCAGAATGCTGTCCTTCCAATAAACATAAAGAGCTTAGCCATACTGTTCATCTGAATATGTCTTGGCTCTTTACTTTGTTCCTCTGGTCTCTTTTGCTGTCTTCGCCGCAAGCACAGGCGAGCCACTCGCGAATTCTCGCGAGCCATGAAACCTGCCTCTGGGTGTTTTGAAGGTCATCTGTGGGTATAATGCACGACCCTGAGCACGTGACAACCAGCGCACAGCTTTCTGTTAGGAGACGATCCATCACGTCAAGCGACCCGAGGACGCGTTTGTACCGTGTGTGACAGTTTTCTCCAGCTATCGTGTTCATTAATTAGCGAGTACGGGCTGCGTGTAAAGCGATGGGGATGTGAAGAACTGGCCAGTGGTATCTTCGGGGATGTTCAGAATTAGCCAGTGATAACTTTGCGGATATTGATAACTATCTAGTGATAACTATGGGGATATTGATAACTATCTAGTGATAACTTTGGGGATATTGATAACTATCTAGTGATAACTATGGGGATATTGATAACTATCTAGTGATAACTATGGGGATATTCATGATTATCTAGTGATAACCTTGTGGGTTTTCAGAACTGGCAAGTCATAACGTTGGCGCTATTTAGAGTTAGCAGTGATGACTTTGGGGATTTTAGATTTGGCTGTTTCTCTCTCTCTCTCTCTCTCTCTCTCTCTCTCTCTCTCTCTCTCTCTCTCTTATATATATATATATATATATATCGATGGATCAATCGAACTATCTACTTACCCATCTATCAATCTATCTATCTATATGCTAACCTTAGACGTCAGTCTATCTATCTATCTATATTATGCTAACATTAGACGTCTACACGATGAACCAGCCCATATAGATTAGTCGAGGTCAGTCAAGCTGTTATTTTCAGCGACAGACACACAGGAAACAAGCGGACATGTTAACAGACTCACTAAACACGACTGGTTGTAATCTAAAGCTTTCGCCGTTGTATTTTAAAAAAAAAAAGTTAAACAGAACAGGAAAAAAGGTTATGTGGGTACTCATCCTGAGAGCCAAGCGCCAGATAACCGCCATCTCATGTTTGATCACAGGTATTCGGGAGACCAACCATGTAAATCCCGGCGGTTTTCCGTACCAATCACCAGGGGGTGCACAAATTGTGGCGAACCTTCACGTGGCTCGACATACATTTTGATCGTGCGCCGAATATTATGAGAAGATAAGTGGTTTCTCGTTCTTCGTTTTCACTGTCCTAAATGTGATCTGTTTTTGCCTGAAGAAGACCCAAGAGGTCGAAATGCATTGTGGGGTCGAAATGCATTGTGTCTTGTCCTGTGCTTTGTTTGTCCATGTCCATGGCGGTAACTAACCCCATCTCTTTCTAAATTTTGTTTCATTCTCTGCCCTCAGTCACTCCGTTTTGAAACAAATTTTAGACGAACAACATAGACGAAGTTGAAACAACCAGCATCCTTCGAGTCTACAATCCACGTCATCTGCGACACATACTAGACAAATGCTTGTCCCAAAGGGCCAAAAAAGAGGGGGGGGGGGGGGGGTAAACTTTTTGTAATTATCTTCAGCCATTACACCCCTCCCCCCCTCCTTCTTCTTCCTCCCCCGCACTCAAAATAGTAACATCTTCTGATTAGTAGGGAGAACCGTGGGCATTGTTGCTCTCGGACACGGACGCATCCCGCGTCGGCGTTGATGACAAGAACCTCCCTGTTGTAGGTGGGATGGAGAGGCGGGGAGTGAATACGTCATGCGGTTCGTGTCAATGAGCTCTGACCGGCACGTGCGTTGCACGAGGAGGGCGCACGCAGCACTTGTCGAGGCACGGCATAACATTTGAAATGTTACCACTTCAGTTTTGTCTTTCTCATAGAACAGGGAGTACTTCAGAATGGGAACGAAGAAATACTGTCTGTGTGGTGTCTGTCTGTCCGTCCGTGGTCAAAATGCGTTCCACTCGCTCCAAACAAAACTGCTGGACCGATCTTTCTGGAAATTTGTAGCTATGTTCATTATGAGTCGCGGATGAT
>CM065739.1:54698826-54712238 GCA_033310375.1 Conus canariensis
CGGGTTCCATGTCAGGGCTTGGCGTGTGGTGCTGGATACTGGCTTCCTGAGAGTGTGTCCAATCCAGCCCCACTTCCTCCTGCAGAATCTGCTTGGCCACTGGGTTCCTGTCCTGCTTGCTTCCATAGATCTTCATTGTTGATCTTCTCTGGCCATCTGATTTTGAAGGTGCGCCTCAGACAGGTGTTGATGAAGGTCTGAACTTTTTGCTGTCGCTTTGCTTTACAATGGCCTCCAAATGGCATGCAGACTTGCCCTACCCCCCAAATCGTCAATGGTCTACTTTCTCCCTTAAACAAGTATATACTGGAAAACAACAACAACAACAACAACAACAACAACAAACAAAACCCAGGTGTATTTCATTTCGTTTGAAAAAAAAAAATCAAAATTACTACTTCACCAGTTTAGTCACAGTTCGCGTGGTCACAAACTGATCGGGTTGAGCCGTGCTGACTAACAAAAATGGCGCCCAGTACAAACCAGCAAAATGGATACGCATGCGCAGTCCCTATAAACAACATCTGGCGATAGAAGAGTCCACAGATTCAGAACTCACGCGATGACCGATGTCCAGCACACAAAATGACACTTTCCTAGCATTTTCGCTCGGCGTATGTTTCATTTGAAAAGCGTCTTGTCGTATTTTGAGTAAACATGATGAACAAAATACCGCAAAAAAATAAAATAAAATAAAAAAAATAAATAAACACCCTATGGGTAGGCGGGCCTGGGTATGATTAAAAAAATGGGCTGATTCCAGGGAAGTAAGGATCACGTCTATCAGCATTCCATCTCTGTAGGTTTTTCTGTGCTGGAAAATCAAGCACAATTAAAACTGAGTGAATTGATTTCATCGAGAATCGATAAATCTTTAAAACTGTCGTTAACTGACGTTCTCTTTGGAGTCCATAGAGACGATATAGGTAAACAGGTAACAAAATCGATTAACCACATTATATTAGTGGGGAAAATGTCCATTAGTATTGCACGTAAAACTAAAAAATTGATGGCATTACAAATGATTTTCGATCAACACATAAGAACTGAGAAAGCGTTACATCAGTTTATAAATTGCATAAGTAAAAAGTAACAGAGTTCAGAAACCCGCGTTTGTACAACATCGGAACCTGGAGATGTAATTCTCCCGAGGTAAAAAAAAAAAAAAGGAAGAAAAAGAATAAAAGAACCACTAGGTAACCATCAGTATGCGCTCAGGCACCGGTTTAGTGTTTATCCGTTTGTTTTGCCTATTAGTCCTGTTTGTACATGTATAAACTTGCTCTTAATAACACAGGTCCTCTCATATGTATTCACTCCTAGAGCTGTATGGCTGGCCTCCATTGTATACATGTATACACAAAGTACACTCACGCATGCACGCAAGCACACACATGCTGTAGCACGCCCAAGCTCACCACCCACACACACACACACACACACACACACACACACACACACACACACACACACACACACGCACTTATTATCTCGTTTCTTGGCTTTCCTCATGTCTCCCTTGTAGACTCCCTTTTCGCTATAGGGGCAGCATCTTTGGGGAATAGCCAATTTCCGAGATCTTAGGTGACCCTTGTCTTTGTCTCCTGTGCATGTTTGTCATCTCTCCTAGGGTCGTCCTTGCGGTCATTTTCGTCTGTATTCTTCAAGGATGACCACCGGGAGTGTTTACAGGTTCGGGAGTCACAGCGACGGGTGCCGAAACTTGATTTCTTTTCTTATAATCCCAACCACATTCCGCATCCGCCAGACTTCTGAACGTTTGATGTACATTTCTGAAGCGTCTATTAGCATTTCTTCGTCTTTTTTCCCTCTGTCTGTCTGTCTGTCTGTCTGTCTGTCTGTCTGTCTGTCTCTCTCTCTCTCTCTCTCTCTCTCTCTCTCTCTCTCTCTCTCTCTCGTGACAAAACTGAAAGAAAAGAAAATAATGCAGTTTTTTTGTTTGTTTTGTTTGGTTTTTTTTCCCCAATGTATGTTCTATTTACATAAGCAGCACATTACCAGAGTGAAAGTGCCAATACACCACACATTAGAACATTAACAAACCCAGACACTTTGTATCAAACGCCAATACATTAAATCAGCAAAAATATGTCCATTTGAGAGAACATACAGACATTGCATGGTGTGTAAGAGACTGGTTGGAGGAGGAAAAAAAACAACAAAAAAAAACCCCTAGTAGTGGAAATTGGTTTGAATTTTTTTTTTTCGCTTTTTTTTTTTTTTTGGCAGATGAAGAGGACAATGTGAAGCACCAAAAAATGAAGAGGTGGATTTCGGCCTTAGGAAAAAAAGAAAAAAAAAGTCACACCTTAGGTGCTCCATTGATCCGATAACTGATGCCACAAAAAACAAAAAAAAAAAAAAACAAAAAACAAAACTGAGTGAATTCACTAAACTTGGGAAGGGTCTATGATCTCAATCAAAATATCAGCCTTTAACGAGGACAAACATGAATTTGTGCCGAACATGAGAAGATAAGTGGTTTCTCGTTCGTCGTTTTCACTGTCTCTATATGTTCTTTGCCTTTGCCTGAAGAAGACCCAAGAGGTCGAAATGCATTGTGTTTTGTCCTGTACTTTGAATGTCTATGTCCTTGGCGGTAACTGACCCCCTCTCGTTCTGAATTTTGCTTCATTTTCCGCCCTCAGTCAGTCCTTTTTGACTCAGATGACAAACATGTTTTGATTGGTATTCATTACACATTTTCAGTGTTTAGTTATTAAGGTTAGGTTTGTTTGCACAGAAGCCGCGACGAAGTATGAGTGCGTTGCCATAGTACACTATTCTAGTTGCCATAGTACACTATTCTAGTTGCCAGAGTACACTATTCTAGTTGCCATAGTACGCTATTCTAGTTGCAACAAGTACACTATTCTAGTTGCAACAGTACACTATTCTAGTTGCCATAGTACACTGTTCTAGCTGCCATAGTACACTGTTCTAGCTGCCATAGTACACTATTCTAGCTGCCATAGTACACTATTCTAGTTGCCATAGTACACTATTCTCAGCGCCGAAAAGAGGTGAAAGGATAAGCTATGTTGAATCTCTAAATTTTATGTGGTGTAGTGTGTGGTGTGTGTGTGTGTGTTGTGTGTGTGTTTGTGTTTGTGTGTGTGTGTGTGTGTGTGTGTTGTGTGTGTGTGTGGTGTGTGTGTGTTGTGTTTGTTGTGTGTGTGTGTGTTTTGTGTGTGTGTGTTGTGTGTGTGTGTTGTGTTGGTGTGTGTGTGGGGTTGTGGGGTGTGTTTGTGTTGTGTGTGTGTGTGTTGTGTGTGTGTGTGTGTGTGTGTGTGTGTTGTGTGTGGTGTGTGTGTGTGTTGTGTGTGTGTGTGTGTGTGTGTGTGTGTGTGTTGTGTGTGTGTATTATGCATGCATGTGTGTGTGTGTAGTGTGTTAGTGTGTGTGTGGTGTGTGTTGTGTGTGTGTCTGTGGGTGTGTGGTGTGTGTGTGTGTGTTGTGGTGTGAGTGTGTGCTGTGTGTTCTGTGAGATTTCAACGAGTCCAAACTCTCCACTAATCCAAGCAACACTTGCAGCAGAAATGAATACCGACGTAAATTACACTACTATACTCCCGTCACCGCTCTCTTCCTTCTCGTCTCTGGACACACAGCACACTTATCCACTAAAAAACCACAGAGACCACACACACACTGCACGCCTTGACCACACAACCACAACAGGGGCGCAACTCATCTCACACACAACATCAACACAACCACAACACGCACATGTCCACTTATAGGATACACACGAACACACACACAGCGCGACCACCACACACACAAAACACAACACCAACACAGCACAGCCGCATTCCACAATCTACTCACCCACACAGCGCCCCTCTATCTCCTCTAGTCATCTGTACCCCTCCGCCAGCTTGTCTACTTAAGGATAACCCATACCACACTAGGGCACAGCTGTGATCCACTGTAGAGAGATACACAGAGACCACACAGGGGGCGACAGCTGTGTCCACTGTAGAGAGATACACAGAGACCACACAGGGGGCGACAGCTGTGCTCCACTGTAGAAGATACACAGAGACCACACAGGGGGCGACAGCTGTGCTCCACTGTAGAGAGATACACAGAGACCACACAGGGGGCGACAGCTGTGATCCACTGTAGAGAGATACACAGAGACCACACAGGGGCGACAGCTGTGATCCACTGTAGAGAGATACACAGAGACCACACAGGGGGCGACAGCTGTGATCCACTGTAGAGAGATACACAGAGACCACACAGGGGGCGACAGCTGTGCTCCACTGTAGATAGATACACAGAGACCACACAGGGGGCGACAGCTGTGTCCACTGTAGAGAGATACACAGAGACCACACAGGGGGCGACAGCTGTGATCCACTGTAGAGAGATACACAGAGACCACACAGGGGGCGACAGCTGTGCTCCACTGTAGAGAGATACACAGAGACCACAAGGGGGCGACAGCTGTGTCCACTGTAGAGAGATACACAGAGACCACACAGGGGGCGACAGCTGTGCTCCACTGTAGAGAGATACACAGAGACCACACAGGGGGCGACAGCTGTGCTCCACTGTAGAGAGATACACAGAGACCACACAGGGGGCGACAGCTGCTGATCCACTGTAGAGAGATACACAGAGACCACACAGGGGGCGACAGCTGCTGATCCACTGTAGAGAGATACACAGAGACCACACAGGGGGCGACAGCTGTGATCCACTGTAGAGAGATAACGCACAGAGACCACACAGGGGGCGACAGCTGTGATCCACTGTAGATAGATAACGCACAGAGACCACACAGGGGGCGACAGCTGTGATCCACTGTAGAGAGATAACGCACAGAGACCACACAGGGGGCGACAGCTGTGATCCACTGTAGAGAGATAACGCACAGAGACCACACGGGGGGCGACAGCTGCTGATCCACTGTAGAGAGATAACGCACAGAGACCACACAGGGGGCGACAGCTGCTGATCCACTGTAGATAGATAACGCACAGAGACCACACAGGGGGCGACAGCTGTGATCCACTGTAGATAGATAACGCACAGAGACCACACAGGGGGCGACAGCTGCTGATCCACTGTAGAGAGATAACGCACAGAGACCACAGAGGGGGCGACAGCTGCTGATCCACTGTAGAGAGTGTCACCGATCGGCGGTACTAAATCAGTATGTCCATGTGTTTAAGAGTAGTGGTGGTTCAAGATAGAGAGCGTGTGCGCGTATGTGTGTGTGTGTGTGTGTGGCGTGTGTGTGTGTGTGTGTGTGTGTGTGTGTGTGCGCGCGCGCGCTCGCGCGTATGTGGGGTTGGGGTTTAGTTAGCTAGAGTTAGGTGAAGTTCCTCAGGGTTAGGTAGAAAGATTAGGCTAGGTAGGAGGCTGGGGAAATAGGACATACAATATTCTTTCATTCCAGTCTTCACTTATTGAAGGAATGGAATGGAAGCGGGAGGTTGGTTTCGTTTCTGACTGTTACCCTTTTGTTACTTTGGTTCTACACCAGAGAAGGCGGGGCAGGATATCGGCTGTTGTTGTGTTGTCAAGTCTGTGAGTTGTTGTGGTAAATTGTCGTGTTGTGCACGAGCAATAACTAGTCCGTTGGTCAGGCGTGTCAGCTCTGCGGAGGGATACACTGCTCTGACCAATCGTTGTTTTGTGTGGTGAGTAGAGTTCGCTTGATTCCGACCAGGGCGGAATGTGTTGGGGTAGCTTCACTTCGGTCCCTGGTGTTCGTCGGAGAGGACGTACTCCTTGTAGGTGCGGCGGCAGCGCCGTTAGTTTTGAAGAGTGACTTCGAGTCATAGTTAGTGCCAGGTCCTCGTCGGGGTTGGGTGCCCTTGGCCTGTGCTGAGTCGGTGTCGTCCTTGTTGGCAGCCACTGTCAGCCAGCTGCAGAACTGGTGTGGTTGATCGTCTGTATGTCCAGGTTGGTGATCTGTTAGGTTCGTTGTGTTGTAGTTCGTCGTGTTGTCTTGTATTATGGCGAGTTGTACTGTAGTTGTCTCATGTTGGATTAGTTGTATGGTGTTCGTTGCGTATACTGGTGGTCTGGTATGATGTCGTCTTGGTTCCGTGATTGAAATTTGTCAGCCGGTTTGAGTTGTCACCTTTTTCCTGTATATTTTTGTAAGTAATGTACATAGTGGTTCCGGAGTTCGATTTTCTCAGGACAGTTTGGCTAGACAATGTGGGTTCAATATAATGACCGTTGATGGACGGTGATGTAGATATTGTTTGTGGTTAGTTCGTGTTAATGTCAGTGGGTTTAATAAGAGGGTAGTACGAGGTTGCATTTGGTTGAGGATCATAATATGAGTCAGGTGCAGATGTGTCTGCGTGAATCATAGAGGGGTTTGATGATTGTGCTCAATCTCAATTGTAAATAGTAGGAGTTCGTTGAAATCGATTAACGATTTCGGAGTTGACCTGCACAGCATTGGAATCGGTTAACTGTGTAGTAAAGCCAAGGCCAATTTGTGGACGAGTGGTTTATACTGGGGTACGGTCGTAACCATTCAACTTATATTGGTGTCTTTTCACTTTCGTTACGAGTTAGGGTTCTCGACGCGGGTGTCGTGCGCGTGCAGACTGTATCTGTGGCGTACGCATTTGGTACAGGACAGTGAGTCCATATGGTTAGAAGTTTTGTAAGGAAGTGACAGTCGTCACACGTGCAGGGATGTATGTATTTGTGACAGAACGGGGTTGGAGAAAGATATCTTAGGTTGTGGGGAGGCAACCCAGTTATGAATTTTAGTAAGCAGAAAGAAGGGAAAGGTAAAGTTTAAGGCGAGTAGCTTAGCAGTTGATAGGATAAAAACGGATGATGTGCAGCATGTAATATTGTATGAAGTGTGGTTGTGTTGGCATAACAAAGATTAACCACTGGGTTATCTGACAAGAGATGACATGAGAGTGAGGTGCTGGATGGAAATTGTGGCAAACAAATCATGTTTTGGATATATGATTATAATTGACGGTGCAAAGAGGGGTAAGAATGTGAAGGATTGTGGCTGCGAGCCGATTCTCTTGTGTGAACATGCTGGAACTGTAAACCGATGAAATTGATGGGTTTTTTTTTAGAGATGTGTATTGCTACTGATCATTATGTGGAGACATTTCCTTGTGAAACTGCCCATTTCCTAGTTTACGTAGCATTTCCTAAGGGGCCCGTGAAGTCCGCATTGGGATCGCTTAGTTTTCTTTTCTTTTCCGAGATTTGGGTGTGATTCATAATTTCATATGTAATAGCGTGGATTGGCTCAGAGAGAATATTGTTTTTACTGCTGTTGTAAGGGTTGGCAGGAAATGGGTCTGATAACCCCAAAGTGAGTAATGGGTTGGGGGATGTGTTCGAAATTTAAGGGGTCACTCTCATGCCCGAGTGGGAAGTAGGCAAGGGAGATGGAGAGTTAAAGCTTTACCAAGTAGCCTATGTGCCTTGATGACTCGGGTAGTAGCAACACTACAGTAGTGGCCTCCAGTTGTGTCAGCAGGTATCCTGCTCCGTCCTGAGGCTGGGGCCAGATCACCGCAGTCTACTGCCGCGTGCCGGCAGGTGAGCGGCGCTTTCCAGTGCCTGTTGTTTTCCCGGGAGAGGGAGACCACCCAGGCCGTCTGCCTTCTGTGGGGCAGCTCTCCTCCAGCTACCGGTGCTCTTCCGGGAGTTCTCCGGCACTGGTTCCTCGTCCCTGTTCAGGCGTCCTGTGAGAGGGCGCTGCACCAGGCCTTTTTCACCCTCAGTGTCCGACGGGGCCTTCAGAGGAGGCGTCCTTCGAGCCCCAGACTCGTCGAGAGGGTGTCTGGTGTGTGTGTGCGTTGGGGGTCGTGCCCATCGGGGGAGGAGTCAGACTGCGGGAAGCCACGGTCAGCGCCGGGGTGCAGAGTCTTCGGGGAGGGTGTCGGGCCGCGGAGGAGCCACGGACAGCGCCGGGGTGCAGAGTCTTCCGGGGAGGAGTCAGCCTGTGAGGGGCCCCGTACAGCGCCGAGGACTGGAGTTTTCCGGGCCGGGATGGGTTGTCCCATGTTTGTGATAGAAGGGGTGTAGCGTTAGGCAGTAGGGTTAGGGGTGTTAGCTACTGCCTCCTTTTAGGACGTAGTGGCCGGCACAGTGTAGGGTACTTGTCGTTGCCTCCCTTAGGGACGCAGCGACCAGTTTGGTAGTGGTCCCGGGTTAAAAGAGAAGGGTGAGTCCTGGGGAGAGGTGTGGGTGGTAGCAGTCGTTAAGAGATTAGAGTCCCTTTGGTAAATCCTTGTCCCTAGTAGTCACCACGTGTGCGGGCTATCGCTGTGTCCCCAGGTCACAGTGATATACCGTAACTGGTGTTTTAGGTTAGGTTAGGGTCTTCCAGGTCATTATCGTAGAGTAGGGTGAGTCAGCGGGAATTGGGATACTTGTGTGCAGTTGTGGATGTGCGTGAGTGGTGGCGCCATGGAGTGTGTGTGAAATAAAGAAGCGTGCGTGATTGTAAAACTGTGTTAGTGTGCTGTGTTGTCTGACCTAGTGTGTGATAGGCGTGGGTAAGGGTGGTAGGGCCGTCCGGCTTAGCGACCGTGACAGAGAGATACACAGAGACCACACAGGGGGCGACAGCTGATGATCCACTGTAGAGAGATACACAGAGACCACACAGGGGCGACAGCTGCTGATCCACTGTAGAGAGATACACAGAGACCACACAGGGGCGACAGCTGCTGATCCACTGTAGAGAGATAACGCACAGAGACCACACAGGGGGCGACAGCTGCTGATCCACTGTAGAGAGATAACGCACAGAGACCACACAGGGGGCGACAGCTGTGATCCACTGTAGAGAGATAACGCACAGAGACCACACAGGGGGCGACAGCTGTGATCCACTGTAGATAGATAACGCACAGAGACCACACAGGGGGCGACAGCTGTGATCCACTGTAGATAGATAACGCACAGAGACCACACAGGGGGCGACAGCTGTGATCCACTGTAGATAGATAACGCACAGAGACCACACAGGGGGCGACAGCTGTGATCCACTGTAGATAGATAACGCACAGAGACCACACAGGGGGCGACAGCTGCTGGCAGCGTCATGTCGGAACATGACGGACGAGCATCATTATTAACTCTCCTGTCTTTTGGGAAGGGAGGGGTGGGGTGGGGTGGGATTGGGGGATGGAGGTGGGGGGGGGGGGCGGTTGGGGATTGCGATCCTGAGACTCTGGAACCAGGGTCTGACTGCTGCTGGTGAGATGCCGACACGACAGGCTGGTTATGTACAGGCGGGGGGTGGGGGGGTGCGGGGGGGGGGGGGGGGGGGGGGGGGCGGGGAAGGGGGTAGGTGGGGGAGGGGCTTCTTCATTGACACAGTTGGCTTCGGTTGGGTTCTGCTGTCAGATTTCTCCTTTCCTGTGTATTGTTCTGATTCTTCTAACTGAAGGGAGGAGGAAGAGGAGGAGGTGGACGGAGAGGAGGAGGAGGTGTGAGAGAGAGAGAGAAAGAGAGAGAGAGAGAGAGAGAGAGAGGAGAGGGGAGAGAGACAGAGAGAGAGAGAGGATGGGAAACAGAGAGAGAGAGAGAGAGAGCGACCAGAGAGAGACAGGCACAGAGAGAGAGACAGAGACAGAGAGAGACAGAAAGAGAGACAGAGGTAGAGAGAGGACAGAGAGAGACAGACAGAAGATCGGAGAGAGACACACAGAGACAGAGACACGCAGAGACAGAAACAGAGACAGCGACAGACAGACAGACAGAGAGAGAGAGAGAGAGAGAGAGAGAGAGAGAGAGAGAGAGAGAGAAAGAGAGGGGGGGGGAGGTTCCGTTCAGAATCAATCTGTTGGGAGCCATTTCAGACTATACCCTCACAGTTAATTAAACGGCAACACAATACAACTGTCACCGCAGAACAGTTAAACAGACAGACAATCTGGAGCATCAATGTAATAACTTTTCAGCCTGACTCAGTCGATAACACATCATAGAATACTAACACGCACACACACACACACACACACACACACACACACACACACACACACACCACACACGCACGCACGCGCGCGCATGCACGCACGCACACACACGCACGCACACACACATATACATACATACACACATAAACACGTACGCACGCGCACGCGCACACACACACACACACACACACACACACACACACACACACACACGGCGCGCGCAGCACGCTAGCACGCACGGACAGAGAGAGAGAGAGAGAGAGAGAGAGAGAGAGAGAGAGAGAGAGAGAGGAAGGGAGGAGAGAGAGAGAGAGAGAGAGAGAGAGAGACAGACAGACAGACAGACAGACAGACAGACAGATAAGTGGGGAGAGAAAGAGAGAGAGAGAGAGAGAGAGAGGGACACACGGACAGACAGAGAGACAGACAGACAGAGACAAAGAGAGAGAGGGGGACACACAGACAGACAGACAGACAGACAGACGAAGAGAGAGAGAGAGAGAGAGAGAGAGAGAGAGAGAGAGAGAGAGAGAGAGAGAGAGAGAGAGAGAGAGCAGATCGTACAGTTGCTTCGCCGACTTGCGCAGAGCCTTTGATAGCGCTTGGCGTGTAGCTCTATTCACAACGCTACAGAGACTGTGAATCATAGACAACTGTTCTAAGTCATAAGATCAATACACAACAACAACAAAATCTGGGCAAAGGCAACTCTCTAAGATACCATCACTCACAGGTGTTCTCCGAGGAAGCGCGCAAAGTGCACTATTGTTCAATGTATATATTATTATCAATATATTCAATGTATATATTAATGGTAATACATTAATGTAATAATGAATATATGTATATATCATCAATCATATGTTAATGTGCTGTGTGTGTGTGTGTGTGTGTGTGTGTGTGTGTGTATGTGTGTGTGTGCGTGCGTGCGTGCGTGCGTGCGTGCGTGCGTGGTGTGTGGTGTGTGTGTGTGTGTGTGTGTGTGTGTGTGTGTGTGTGTGTGTGTGTGTGTGTGTGTGTGTTGCGAACTGAAACACAAACAACAGCAACAAAATGTCTGGCATATGCTCATCACTTGGTGGCCCTTTCCATCCCTAAAGCTGCGCTTTGTTACAAAACAAGTGAAATAAATCTATATGCATCGTAACAAATTGAAATTAGGATCAATCAACGTAAAACCAAAATTGTACTTTTCACTACAACTGATCCTTAAATACCCCTTGTATTCAAATAGGGGTCTAAATATCACACAGATCAAGGGCGAGTGCAAACACATGCGGGCCATATTCCATAAAAGTGTTCAATTCGCGAGTGCTCAAGACAGTCTCGCAAAACAAGCGATGAAACCACTGCACACCACGAAAAGTACAGGCAAAGGTACTGAGCTGAAACCCAGAGGTACTGACTCACCTTAACGCTGTGCTGAGCACACCGATGTCAACGCATGGCGCTGAGGGTGTGGTTCCCATAATATGCAGATCAGGACTTGAGCGGCCCGCATGTTTCCACTCTCTTTTCCAGCGAAACCTGTCCAAAGAATTCCCATCATGAAAAATTCATGCACTAGTTTGCAAAACATGTCTAGGCCTACATAAAAAGCGATGAATCTCCCGACATCGCCGGAACAGGCTTGTTGTCTAATCAGTCTACAAACAACATGCCACACACTTTTCTTCTGGTTACACACAACAAAAGCAAACAACACGTCCTACCCCAGTCGTATAACAGCATGCTTCAAAATACAGGAATATCTAACACTCCGTGGCTAGACTTTATTCAAAATGGTCTATATGAATTGGGCAGGAATCATTTCTAGGGAAAAAAAATTAGTCAAGCCTTGGTATTGGCAGAACAAATCATGCCATGAGAAAGAAGTTACAGTCGAAATACGGAGACCTCTCAAAATAACAACAACAACAACAACAACAAAAGCATTTCAAGGGTATGTTTTTACAATTAAATTACTGAACACCATCAATTAGAACCATATAGAATGGAACTAGTTGCAAAGCGAGACGACTGCAGGCGGAAATCTAAACAAATCTGAAACAAATGTTAGCGAACCGCCAAAGAGAAACGTAGACAAACGAGTCACAAGACAAAACACGACGCCTGCCTACCTTGCGCTGAAGAGTGAAGAGAGCTAAGCTAAGTACCAAATTCGTTCATTTTCGTTGTCCTGTTTGTTTGTGTCTTGCCTGAAGAAGACCTAAGAGGTCGAAACGCGTCGTGTTTTGTCTTGTGACTCGTTTGTCCACGTTTTCTCTTGGCGGTTCGCTAACATTTATTTAATGTTCATGTAGAATGGAAGTTGAAAATCGGTCGACTTCAAGTCAGTGCTCATGACCTACGAACAGAAAGGGGTAGAGACACGAAGACCTCAAGAGAAGACAGAAAATGCCCAGCATGGGGTGTGGTCGAAGTTGACACTCATCGTCTGGACAGCTGCTCCAGATACGTTCTGCTAGGACTGACATTGAAAGAATAGCTGAACTGAGCCTGAGTGAAGTGCTTGGCAACCACAACCTGCAGATTCACACCGCAAAATGTATTGTGAAATGCTTGGCAACCACAACCTGCAGATTCACACCGCAAAATGTATTGTGAAATGCTTGGCAACCACAACCTGCAGATTCATACCGCAAAATGTATTGTGAAATGCTTGGCAACCACAACCTGCAGAGTCACACCCCCAAAATGTATTGTGAAATGCTTGGCAACCACAACCTGCACATTTACACCACAAGATGTATTCCTGATTGCATGAATTTGAAAAGAGACAACATTGGCTCGCTGTACAGGCACAGAATAACTATTATCTCAAAATCAAGTATGATTTGTCATGATAATCGTAATTACCACGTTGGGGTTCTCATGACAATTTAAGTCCGACAATTAAAGACCTCTCTCTTTCTCTTCCCCCCCCCCCCCCCCCCCCTCCACCCCCCCCCCCACACACACACACGTACACATGCGCGCGCGCTCGCGTACACACATACGCACGCATACACACAAGTACACGAGCACACGCATACACACTCACGGGGACACACACACACAGGGACACACGCACAGGGACACACACGGGACACACACACACACACACACACAACACACACACAACACACACACACACAACACACACACACACACACACACACACACACACACACACACATACAAATACACGCGCGCGCGCACACACACCCACACACACCCACTCACACACACACACACACACACACACACACACACACACACACACACACACACACACACACACACCACACACCACACCACACCAACACACACACACACCAAACTAATCAGCACAAATCAAACGCATTTATCAAACTCAACAAGCGTTTCACCCCCAAACATCTTTTTCCCCCAAGAACACAAACAAAGAAGAAACAGAACACGCAAAAAAAAAAAAAAAAAAAA
>CM065739.1:54717338-54744838 GCA_033310375.1 Conus canariensis
TGTGTGTGTGTGTGTGTGTGTGTGTGGTGTGTGGTGTTGTGTGTGTGTGTCTGCGTGCACGCTCACCTGCGTGTAAGTGTGTGTGTGTGTGTGTGTGTGTGTGTGTATGTGTGTGTGTGTGTGTGTGTGTGTGTTTGTATGTGTGTGTGTGCGCGCGCGCATGTATGTGTGTGTATGTGTTTGCGTGTGTGTGAGTGTGCGAGTGTGTGTGCGTGCGTGTGTGTGTGTGTGTGTGTGTGTGTGTGTGTGTGTGAGTGTGTGTGTGTGTGTGTGTGTGTGTGTGTGTGTGTGTGTGTGTGTGTGTGTGTGTGTTGTTTGTGCGCGCACGGTTGTTGCCCAAGATTCTATACCAATGGGTAAAGTCAGACACAACCTGATTCTGTTCGTTTCCTTCTATGGATACAGAGCAGCGGTCTCGGTCATAGTCTCTCAGACCACACAATCAACTAGGGGCCTAAGCCCTCACGCACATGGACGTACGCACTACAACAAAAAGACTGATTCTGGCAAGGTCCCCCCCCCCCCCCCCCCCCCCAGTAAAACATACTTTTATAGACACTTTGAAACGCACAGACCATCATGCAAATCATGAAAGAAAACACTTAGAGACATGGAAACGAAAGAGAACGGGAGGGAGAGAGAGAGAGAGAGAGAGAGAGAGAGAGAGAGAGAGAGAGAGAGACAGACAGACAGACAGACAGACAGACAAAAACAGAGATAGACAAAGAAAGAGATAAAGACAGACAGACAGAGATGCGTTGTCGACTTACCAACTCATCTTCAAAGAAAACCTCTACAGACAGACAGACAGACAGACAGACAGACAGACGGACAGACAGACGGACAGACAGACAAAAACACAGACAGACAAAGAAAGACAGACGGACACAGATGCGTTGTCGACTTACCAACTCATCTCCAAAGAAAATCTCTACAGACAGACAGACGGACAGACAGACAGACAACAACAGACAGACAAAGAAAGAGACAAAGACAGACAGGCAGGCAGACAGGCAGGCAGAGATGCGTTGTCGGCTTACCAACTCATCTTCAAAGAAAACCTCGACGGATCTTATCTCTAAGCGGATGTTCTGTCTCTACGGACGACATCTTTACACGGGTGGCAGCTCTCTCGACGGGTCTCATCTCTTGAGAATAATCTAGCAATTCAAGTAATCAACGGTGTCTTCTTTTTTTACAACTTGCGTTACCTTCTTTGAAAAAAAAAAAAAAAACGTGAACTCCACACACACATAAAAACAAAACGACACCAAGTGTAAAATCGATAACACGCTCTGAAGGATTTCTTTTTTTTTTTTTTTTTTTTTTTTTAATTTAACAAGAATCTTTCTAGACACGGTATTGATGAGCTGGCAAAGATAGAATTCTGTAACAGCAGTAGGCTCTCTAACTGGTTTTCTCCCCTTCAGAAAATTGTTGCAATATTAGCAGCACAGATGGATGATCAAGCAGAGAACAATTCAGGCCCTTGTGTGAGAGAGCGACGGGTCGTGGTGCGTTGTTTCACCAACGAACAACACGCCAGCCGTCTTGAGATTAGAAGCGGGTTGCGTCACGATCTGTGACGATGTCATTTCCTGTAGTCTAACTGGCCAAAAACATTGTGAGAGTAAATTTTTGATAGAAGAGCTGATATTACTTTTTCAGAATAAATTTTTTTTCACTCACATGTTGTCTTCAACTTTCGGTGTCTCAGCTTCATGCGGACGTTTTTTTATTTGTTTGTTTGTTGTTTTTTTTTGTTTTTATTTGCCTGTTGTCCCAATATATATGTCCCCTTCATTGGCACCGCGTCCAGCCGCTCATTCCGCCCCCCTTCCCCCTCCCCCCCCCTGGTCCACACGGCCAGAGCCCCGAGACACCGGTAATCCACTTGTCAAGTCGTCAGGAAGGCAACTCACCGGAGGAGACACTGCACTGCTGCCGACCCAGTCACTTCGGTGGTGTTCAGTGGTGGCCTGTTCTGATCCAGCGTGCGCAGAACATCAACTCTCACACACACACACACACACACACACACACACACACACACACACACACACACACACACACACATACACACACACACAGGCACACACACACACACACAGGCACACACACATACACGCGCGCGCGCGCGCGCGCGCGTAAACACACAAACACACACACATACACACACACACGCGCGCGCGCATACATAACACACACACACACACACATACGCACACACACACACACACACTCACACACACACACTCACACACACACACACACACACACTCACACACACACTCACACACACACACACACACACACACACACACCACACACACACACACACACACACAGAGACCATCACTGGTAACATTACTTGCTAAGTCACGAAGCCAGCGTTAGTGAGGTCCCCGTCCGGAGGTCGCTCTCGACAGATTTTATGAACTTGCCGGCATCGAACACTTCGACGCGAATTTACTAGAGGCACGGAGAGAGAGAGAGAGAGACAGAGAGAGAGAGAGAGAGAGAGAGAGAGAGAGAGAGAGAGAGAGAGAGGGAGAGGGAGGGAGGGAGCGAGGGAGAGAGAGAGATAGAGAGAGAGAGGGAGGGAGGGAGGGAAGGAGGGAGAGAGAGAGAGAGAGAGAGAGAGAGAGAGAGAGAGAGAGAGAGGCAGACACACATTCATATAGTCCAAGACATGCAGGGAAAACAAGACAGACAGAGAGACACATGTAGCTTGACAGATAGACAGATATGGAGGGGGGACGGGGGGGTGGGGGACTAAGGTCACCAGTTCCAAGTCTTCTTCTTGTTTATCGTCCAGCCGACAGGAGGAGTTGGGTGGGGGGGGGGGGGTGTCATGAGTGGAGGGGGGGGGGGGGGGAGGGGGAAGATCATAGAAAGGCGGCGACGACAGCGGACTTGAAAAAAGGACCACAGAATTTGAGACCCCTCACCAGTTTTGGTTCGAGACTAACGACGACGGGATGATCACCAGAGAGTGCTGTGGAATTTCATTCTGGCCTGAAACTACACGACGAGGCTGTACAACACAACGCCTCCTTCATAACCGTCCCGGAGTCAGCCAGGCCCGACAGATACAGACACCTGAAGCGTTAAATAATTCGTGCAACACTTCCCGAGTCGTCCAGTTGAAACTCAACTGTGTGGTCTTCTCATCTCAGCCCCCCCCCCCCCCCTCGCCCCCACCCCCTCCCCCCGCCCTCAAGCATACTCAACTTTTGTTTCCATACCAACAGCTCTAACCCCAAAATTTCACTGTCTGGAGTGCTGACGATGTCGGGTGACGAAATAGGCGCCAACCACTTTGGATTCGGAACTATTTTCTCTTGTAGCTGGCCCTGTATTCCGTATATTCCACGGGTAAGTCTCGTAAACCGATCAATGTAATAGAATCTTGAACTTTTATGATCACACCGGAAGTCAGACAGTGCGCTGTGCGCCATTCTAGTCAACCATCACCCGCGGATCAGTGAGCCGGAAATGACATCATATCGCAAGCCATGCATATCGTCTTCTCGGCTAGCTTGACGTGTGGGCTCCAAATTCCGGTTTGAGGAAAGTCCTCTCGAACCTTTATATATATATATATATATATATATATATATATATATATATATATATATTTGTGTGTGTGTGTGTGTGTGTGTGTGTGTGTGTGTGTGTGTGTGTGTGTGTGTGTAAAGCTGTTTTCCCGGTGTACAAAGAACGATGCGGGTATGAAGGCCCAAAATACTGAACTCCCTGTACAGGTGGTTGACGCCTGTGCTATGATGACCACAGCGTTCAGCTATTGGAAGGGCGAATGTGGGATGTACAGAGAAGGCTAGAGCGGTTGAAGTGGCCATGAGAGTTTCTTCCACGTGCCTGACACACAAGAATCAGGCACGGGAATTTCTTCCACATACCTGACACACAAGAATCAGGCACGGGCATTTCTTCCACATACCTGACACACAAGAATCAGGCACGGGCATTTCTTCCACATACCTGACACACAAGAATCAGGCACGGGCATTTCTTCCACATACCTGACACACAAGAATCAGGCACGGGCATTTCTTCCACATACCTGACACACAAGAATCAGGCACAGGCATTTCTTCCACATACCTGACACACAAGAATCAGGCACGGGAATTTCTTCCACATACCTGACACACAAGAATCAGGCACGGGAATTTCTTCCACATACCTGACACACAAGAATCAGGCACGGGCATTTCTTCCACATACCTGACACACAAGAATCAGGCACGGGCATTTCTTCCACATACCTGACACACAAGAATCAGGCACGGGCATTTCTTCCACATACCTGACACACAAGAATCAGGCACGGGCATTTCTTCCACATACCTGACACACAAGAATCAGGCACGGGCATTTCTTCCACATACCTGACACACAAGAATCAGGCACGGGCATTTCTTCCACATACCTGACACACAAGAATCAGGCACGGGCATTTCTTCCACATACCTGACACACAAGAATCAGGCACGGGAATTTCTTCCACATACCTGACACACAAGAATCAGGCACGGGCATTTCTTCCACATACCTGACACACAAGAATTAGGCACGGGCATTTCTTCCACATACCTGACACACAAGAATTAGGCACGGACATTTCTTCCAACATGAGGATCAGACAAGGGCATTTCTCCTACGTGACGGACACACAAGGCTTAGTCATGGGCATTTCTCCTACGTGACAGACACACAAGGTTTAGTCATGGGCATTTCTCCTACGTGACGGACAAACGAGGCTTAGTCATGGGCATTTCTCCTACGTGACAGACACACGAGGCTTAGTCATGGGCATTTCTCCTACGTGACGGACACACGAGGCTTAGTCATGGGCATTTCTCCTACGTGACGGACACACGAGGCTTAGTCATGGGCACTTCTCCCACGTGACGAACACACAGGGATTGGGTATGGCTCTTTCATCTACATACCAGACATTCCCCAAATCAGGCATGGCCATTTCTTCTACAGGCCGGACAGACAAGCATCAGGCATGGCCATTTCTTCTACAGGCCGGACAGACAACAATCAGGCATGGCCATTTCTTCTACAGGCCGGACAGACAAGCATCAGGCATGGCCATTTCTTCCACAGGCCGGACAGACAACAATCAGGCATGGCCATTTCTTCTACAGGCCGGACAGACAAGCATCAGGCATGGCCATTTCTTCTACAGGCCGGACAGACAACAATCAGGCATGGCCATTTCTTCCACAGGCCGGACAGACAAGCATCAGGCATGGCCATTTCTTCTACAGGCCGGACAGACAAGCATCAGGCATGGCCATTTCTTCCACAGGCCGGACAGACAACAATCAGGCATGGCCATTTCTTCTACAGGCCGGACAGACAAGCATCAGGCATGGCCATTTCTTCCACAGGCCGGACAGACAACAATCAGGCATGGCCATTTCTTCTACAGGCCGGACAGACAAGCATCAGGCATGGCCATTTCTTCTACAGGCCGGACAGACAAGCATCAGGCATGGCCATTTCTTCTACAGGCCGGACAGACAAGCATCAGGCATGGCCATTTCTTCCACAGGCCGGACAGACAAGCATTAGGCATGGCCATTTCTTCTACAGGCCGGACAGACAACAATCAGGCATGGCCATTTCTTCCACAGGCCGGACAGACAACAATCAGGCATGGCCATTTCTTCTACAGGCCGGACAGACAACAATCAGGCATGGTCATTTCTTCCACAGGCCGGACAGACAAGCATCAGGCACTCCATTTCTTCCACAGGCCGGACATACAAGCATCAGGCATGGCCATTTCTTCTACAGGCCGGACAGACAAGCATCAGGCATGGCCATTTCTTCTACAGGCCGGACAGACAACAATCAGGCATGGCCATTTCTTCTACAGGCCGGACAGACAAGCATCAGGCATGGCCATTTCTTCTACAGGCCGGACAGACAACAATCAGGCATGGCCATTTCTTCCACAGGCCGGACAGACAACAATCAGGCATGGCCATTTCTTCCACAGGCCGGACAGACAACAATCAGGCATGGCCATTTCTTCCACAGGCCGGACAGACAACAATCAGGCATGGCCATTTCTTCCACAGGCCGGACAGACAACAATCAGGCATGGCCATTTCTTCCACAGGCCGGACAGACAACAATCAGGCATGGCCATTTCTTCTACAGGCCGGACAGACAAGCATCAGGCATGGCCATTTCTTCCACAGGCCGGACAGACAAGCATCAGGCATGGCCATTTCTTCTACAGGCCGGACAGACAAGCATCAGGCATGGCCATTTCTTCTACAGGCCGGACAGACAAGCATCAGGCATGGCCATTTCTTCTACAGGCCGGACAGACAAGCATCAGGCATGGCCATTTCTTCCACAGGCCGGACAGACAACAATCAGGCATGGCCATTTCTTCCACAGGCCGGACAGACAACAATCAGGCATGGCCATTTCTTCTACAGGCCGGACAGACAACAATCAGGCATAGCCATTTCTTCCACAGGCCGGACAGACAACAATCAGGCATGGCCATTTCTTCCACAGGCCGGACAGACAACAATCAGGCATGGCCATTTCTTCCACAGGCCGGACAGACAACAATCAGGCATGGCCATTTCTTCTACAGGCCGGACAGACAAGCATCAGGCATGGCTATTTCTTCCACAGGCCGGACAGACAACAATCAGGCATGGCCATTTCTTCTACAGGCCGGACAGACAACAATCAGGCATGGCCATTTCTTCTACAGGCCGGACAGACAACAATCAGGCATGGCCATTTCTTCTACAGGCCGGACAGACAACAATCAGGCATGGCCATTTCTTCCACAGGCCGGACAGACAAGCATCAGGCATGGCCATTTCTTCCACAGGCCGGACAGACAACAATCAGGCATGGCCATTTCTTCCACAGGCCGGACAGACAACAATCAGGCATGGCCATTTCTTCTACAGGCCGGACAGACAACAATCAGGCATGGCCATTTCTTCTACAGGCCGGACAGACAACAATCAGGCATGGCCATTTCTTCCACAGGCCGGACAGACAACAATCAGGCATGGCCATTTCTTCTACAGGCCGGACAGACAACAATCAGGCATGGCCATTTCTTCCACAGGCCGGACAGACAACAATCAGGCATGGCCATTTCTTCTACAGGCCGGACAGACAACAATCAGGCATGGCCATTTCTTTCACAGGCCGGACAGACAAGCATCAGGTATGGCCATTTCTTCCACAGGCCGGACAGACAAGCATCAGGCATGGCTATTTCTTCCACAGGCCGGACAGACAAGCATCAGGCGTGGGCAGTACTTCTAGACGCTGGACACGAAAAGGTTAGACACTGTTTTTTTGTTTTTTTTTCTCTCTCCATGAGTCGGACATCGGTTATGGGCACTTTCTCCACACGCTGGATGCACAAAGACTGGGTATGGGTATTTCTTTGACGTGCCTTACACTGAATGAGCGGGGTTAGCAGGCGGTGTCCTGCGTATGTTGGATCACAACAAGCACCACTCAACACCACGGAAGTGACTCGGCAGCAGTGCAGCGTCTCCTCCGGTGGATTTGCTGTCATGTCGGCTTGACATGGGCTGCTCCCTGTGGATTGCCGATGCTGGGGCTGCGGCAGGACGGGCCAGTTTGTGGCTGTGGAAGGGGGAGGGGGGGGGCATGGGGGGGGGGGGGGTCGGATTGAGCGATGTGGGTGCAATGCCACTGGGGTGGCACAGAAGATGGGACAGCGAAAAAAAAAAAGAAAAAAAAAAAAAAAAGAACGATCGGGCAAGGACATATCTTTCATATGTCGGATACGCAATGTTTGGGCACGAGCGTTTCTTCTGTATAGCAGACACACGATGGTACGGTATGGGTATTTCTTCTACGTGCCTGACACACACAGGTCAGGTATCGGCATTTTTTTTGTCCTCCGCGTGCCAGACATACAAGAATCAGGCAATGTCAGTTCTACGGCATGCCAGACACACAAGAATGGGCCAGGAATCGAACATTGTGGAGCGGTCTGTTTGAAGCCAATGGCTTAGTGGTTCGCTGTACTCATCTAGAAAGCCAGACGATTCCATTACCCGTAGTTCAAGTCTTACCAGGGACTCTATTTTTCTCCTTGTCTCCATTGAACTTTACATGTCTGGGACAACTCTATTTTTCTCCTTGCCTCCATTGAACTTTACATGTCTGGGACAACTCTATTTTTCTCCTTGCCTCCATTGAACTTTACATGTCTGGGACAGCTCTATTTTTCTCCTTGCCTCCATTCAACCTTACATGTCTGGGACAACTCTATTTTTCTCCTTGCCTCCATTGAACTTTACATGTCTGGGACAGCTCTATTTTTCTCCATGCCTCCATAGAACCTCACATGTCTGGGACAGCTCTATTTTTCTCCTTGCCGCCATTGTATCTTACATGTCTGGGACAGCTCTACTTTACTCCTTGTCTCCATAGAACCTTACATGTCTGGGACAGCTCTACTTTTCTCCTTGTCTCCATAGAACCTTACATGTCTGGGACAGCTCTACTTTTCTCCTTGTCTCCATAGAACCTTACATGTCTGGGACAGCTCTACTTTTCTCCTTGTCTCCATAGAACCTTACATGTCTGGGACAGCTCTACTTTTCTCCTTGTCTCCATAGAACCTTACATGTCTGGGACAGCTCTACTTTTCTCCTTGTCTCCATTCAACCTTACATGTCTGGGACAGCTCTACTTTTCTCCTTGTCTCCATAGAACCTTACATGTCTGGGACAGCTCTACTTTTCTCCTTGCCTCTATTGCACCTTACATGTCTGGGACAACTCTATTTTTCTCCTTGCCACTATTGAACCTTACATGTCTGGGACAGCTCTACTTTTCTCCTTGTCTCCATAGAACCTTACATGTCTGGGACAGCTCTATTTTTCTCCTTGCCTCCATTCAACCTTACATGTCTGGGACAGCTCTACTTTTCTCCTTGCCTCCATTGAACTTTACATGTCTGGGACAGCTCTACTTTTCTCCTTGCCTCCATTGAACTTTACATGTCTGGGACAACTCTATTTTTCTCCTTGCCTCCATTGAACTTTACATGTCTGGGACAGCTCTACTTTTCTCCTTGCCTCCATTGAACCTTACATGTCTGGGACAGCTCTATTTTTCTCCTTGCCTCCATTGAACTTTACATGTCTGGGACAGCTCTATTTTTCTCCTTGCCTCCATTGAACCTTACATGTCTGGGACAGCTCTATTTTTCTCCTTGCCTCCATTGAACTTTACATGTCTGGGACAGCTCTATTTTTCTCCTTGCCTCCATTGAACCTTACATGTCTGGGACAGCTCTATTTTTCTCCTTGCCTCCATTGAACTTTACATGTCTGGGACAGCTCTATTTTTCTCCTTGCGTCCATTGAACCTTACATGTCTGGGACAGCTCTATTTTTCTCCTTGCCTCCATTGAACTTTACATGTCTGGGACAACTCTATTTTTCTCCTTGCCTCCATTCAACCTTACATGTCTGGGACAACTCTATTTTTCTCCTTGCCTCCATAGAACCTTACATGTCTGGGACAGCTCTATTTTTCTCCTTGCCTCCATAGAACCTTACATGTCTGGGACAACTCTATTTTTCTCCTTGCCTCCATAGAACCTTACATGTCTGGGACAACTCTATTTTTCTCCTTGCCTCCATAGAACCTTACATGTCTGGGACAACTCTATTTTTCTCCTTGCCTCCATAGAACCTTACATGTCTGGGACAACTCTATTTTTCTCCTTGCCTCCATAGAACCTTACATGTCTGGGACAGCTCTATTTTTCTCCATGCCTCCATTGAACTTTACATGTCTGGGACGACTCTCTTAGAGTAAAATGAGGCGAGATGTGCTAAAGAATCAACTGCATAAAGAACATTGTCTCTGGGCATTAAAAAAAAAATTCTATCTGCACCAGCCGCCGTGGCGAAGTGGTTAGCGTCGCGGACTCCCGGCTGGGAGGTCGTGGGTTCGAATCCCATCAGAGTCATGTGGGTTTTTCTGCCCCGACCGGCTCCTACCCAGAGTTGAATTTGCTGCGGACTCAGTTGGGAAGACTGGGACCACACAGTCGAGTTTCATCCACTTGATGGATGCGTTTCTGAGAGTATTGCTCAAATTTCCTGACCAACACTGCAGGTGCCTGTATCTCTCGGGCCTGGTTGACGCCGGGATATATTATGAAAGGAAACGTAGAGTACAGCCCTGTCATGTAGTGTCAGACCGAAATGGAAATCCGTAGCATCATCTTAATCATCCTCATTCTCATCGATCAGCATAAAAAAAAAACATGTCTCAAGTTCTGTGGCCCTTCATGCCCTGCTCTCATGGTGACCTCAGTTTCGATGTCTTCTTCACGTCTGTGGCCTTGGTTTGGTTCCGTCGGGGTCACCGGTATCGGCGAGTCCATGGAGGCTGTCGTTGGACGGACGTGGTGACGCCCTCCGGGGGAGAGCTCACTCACGCCGGCTCCGCGACTAAGCAATTATTGTCGTCAGTAGGGGACTTAGTAGGTGGTATCCTGCGTATGTTAGATCAGAACAGGCGCCACTGAACACCACCGAAGTGACTCGGCAGCAGTGCAGTGTCTCCTCTGGTGGGTTGCCTCTAAACGACTTTATACTGACTGCTCCCTGTGGATTGCCGGTGCCGGGGCTGCGGCGGGGCCGACCGCGCTGTGGCTGTGGACGAGGTGTCGGAATGAGCGGCGTGGGTGCAATTGCCTTTGAGGTGCAGTGGCGCAGACGTTGGGACAGTCAAAAAAACATTCTATCTACTTTTACAGGAAATTCACACACACACACACACACACACACACACACACACACACACACACACACACACACACACACACACACGCATGCACGCACGCACGCACGCACACACACACACACACACACACACACACACACACACACACACACACACACACACACACACAGCGACTACAACAAACATCCATTTGTTTATCAACTTCCGCTTCAAACAAGACTCTACTCATGTCCTTTTAATGTCAGTATCAAGCCCGTACATTTCTGGAACAATTTTTTTTTTGTGATCTTCAGTAGAGTGCGAAGAAATCTAAGAACAGGAATTTAAGCAGAAAAAAACTCTGGAACTGATGATGGCCTTGTATTGAAGCTACGCCTTTCACCTTCCATCACCAACACAGTGACAACATGTAAACCCAAGATATAAGCAAAAAGAATCGTCCAGGACGTCGTGCCTTAAGATTCCTTCTGCTAATCGATGAAGATTCCTCATCAACAAAAAGGTCGCAGGGTTGGCAGAGAGAGAGAGAGAGAGAGAGAGAGAGAGAGAGAGAGAGAGAGAGAGAGAGAGAGAGAGAGAAAGAGAGACGGGGGTGGGGGGTGGGGGGGCGGCAGAGACAGAGGACAGAGAGAAGAGGGTCGATGGATGGGGGCCAGACCTTGTCACAGACTCTCAGGTCACGCTGTGTGGTGTCACCCGTTTCACAGAATGTCAGCCACCCGCGTCCACAGGAGAACGGAAATGACGGGTTGCGTCATGCTTCCCTTTGCGTCATTCCGAAAAAAAAAAAAAAAAAAAAAAAAAAAAGCAAACCAGAGCATCCGTCTAAACGGGGGTTGAAAACATGTTATTTCTGACAAGAGCTCTTAGATACGAGAGATCGGTCTTCTTCTTTTATCATACCTCCTGTCATCAATTCTTTTATGCTGTCTCTGTTTTTTTTTCTTGTTTTTTTCCCCCCTGAAAGCATCAATACTCCCACGCAGTGCCTGCCAGGGTCCCCATACATACACAGCCACAGACAGACACGTCCTGACTCAGCAGCCGCAGTCCACAGGGAGAAACGATCAATGTCAGGTCGACACAAGGCTCCCCACCTGAGGTGACACTGCTCTGTGGCGCCGAGTCCCTTCCGTTTATGTTTGGCGGTGATTTTTTTCTGATCCAATATACGCAGTACAGGACCTGCTATTTCCCCTACTGTTTTTATCAAGCGTTTTGTTCTCTCTCTCTCTCTCTCTCTCTCTCTCTCTCTCTCTCTCTCTCTCTCTGCCCTCCTCTCTCTCTCTCTCCTCTCTCGCTCTCTCTCTCTCTCTCTCTCTCTCTCTCTCTCTCTCTCTCTCTCTCTCTCTCTCTGTCCCCCTCTCTCTCTTACCCATCTTAGGGTGTGTTTAAAGTGCAATCTTCCCTGGAAAAATAGTGACACTTTTGCTTATTTGTGTAGTGCCTTGGTGGTTAATGCCCCTCAGCAGATCCGAGGTCAGTGGGTTCCATTCTCGTGTGGGACAGTGTTCTCTCTCTACACTAGAACCTGGGGGGTCAGCCTGGTGCCAGACTTTCGGATCAGACGCTCAGCTGAGGTTCTGTATAAAGTCTGTGCTCAGCGCACGTAAAACAACCTGTGGCAACTGGAAATGTGTTCCTGTGAAATGGGAAAATATTACACAGGTAAAACAATGAAAGACAGAGGGTGGGACCCTCAAGAGCCAAGCAAGGGCTATGGCATGTTGTAGACACACGAGTCCCTGGGACTGGAACCTGTTGGCATTGGGAGTGGTCGGTTTGAAGCCAGTGGCTCAGTGGTCAGTGCACTCGCCTTGAAGACCCAGACCATCCCATGCCCATGGTTCAAATCTCACAGGGGACTCTTTTTCTCCCCGTCTCTACGGAACTCTATATGTCTTGGTGCAATTGTTTTTGGATGAGAAGATAGGCCATGATGTGCAAAAAAGTTCAGCGCAATAAAAACATTTATAGAATAAAACCCTATCTGCTTTTGCAGGTGATAAAAAACAACACTCACAGACTACAGAAACGTTCGCTGGTTGATCACCTTCCGCTTCAAATAAAACTCCACTCACGTCCTCTTTCTGTCAGTACCAAGCCCGTACATTGCTGCGACAATTTTTTTAAAATTCTTTTTCTTTTTATATTCTTTTACTGGATGAAATCTAAATACAGGAAGGCGAAAAAAAAAAAAAAGAAAAAGAAAAAAAAAACCTGTGGAACTTATGGCCTTTTACTGAAGCTACGTCTTTCACCTTCCATCACCAACACAGCCACGACATGTAAACCCAAGACATAAGCAAAAACAATCGTCCAGGACGTCGTGCCTTCAGATTCCTTCTGCTAATCGATGAAGATTCCTCATCACGAAAAGGTCGTCAGGCTGGCAAAGGGAGAGAGAGAGAGAGAGAGAGAGAGAGAGAGAGAGAGAGAGAGAGAGAGAGAGAGAGGGACAGAGACAGAGAGAAGAGGGTCGATGGACGGGTGCCAGACCTTGTCACAGACTCTCAGGTCACGCTGTGTGGTGTCACCCGTTTCACAGGATGTCAGCCACCCGCGTCCACAGGAGAACGGAAATGACGGGTTGCGTCATGCTTCCCTTTGCGTCATTCCGAAAGAAAAAAGAAAAAAAAGGACAAAAAAACAAAAACAAAAAAAAAGCAAACCAGAGCATCCGTCTAAACGGGGGTTGAAAACATGATGTTATTTCTGACAAGAGCTCTTAGATACGAGAGATCGGTCTTCTTCTTTTATCAATTCTTTTATGCTGTCTCATTTTTGTCTTTTTTTCCCCCTGAAAGCATCAATACTCCCACGCAGTGCCTGCCAGGGTCCCCATACATACACAGCCACAGACAGACACGTCCTGACTCAGCAGCCGCAGTCCACAGGGAGAAACATCAATGTCAGGTCGACACAAGGCTCCCCACCTGAGGAGACACTGCGCTGTGGCGCCGAGTCCCTTCCGTTTATGTTTGGCGGTGATTGTTCTCAAGCAACACAGCTGGGACACGACCTACTGTTTACACCAAGCGTTTTGTTCTCTCTCCTCTCTCTCTCTCTCTCTCTCTCCTCTCTCTCTCTCTCTCTCTCTCTCTCTTCTCTCTCTCTAACTAATCTTACGGTGTATTTAAAGTTCAATCTTCCCTTGAAAAATAGTGACACTATTGCTTATTTGTATAATGCCTTGGTGGCTAATGCCCCTCAGCAGATCCGAGGTCAGTAGTTCCATTCTCGTGTGGGACAGTGTTCTCTCTCTTCACTAGAACCTGGGGGTCAGCCTTGTGCCATACTTTCTGATCAGACGGTCAGCTGAGGTTCCGTATAAAGCCTGTGCTCAGCGCTAGGGGGTCAACCTGGTGCCATACTTTCTGATCAGACGGTCAGCTGAGGTTCCGTATAAAGCCTGTGCTCAGCGCACGTAAAACAACCTGTGGCAAATGGAAATGTGTTCCTGTGAAATGGGAAAATGTTACACAGGTAAAACAATGAAAGACAGAGGGTGGGACCCTCAAGAGCCAAGCAAGGGCTATGGCATGTTGTAGACACACGACTCGCCTGGGACTGGAACCTGTTGGCATTGGGACTGGAACCTGTTGGCATTGGGACTGGAACCTGTTGGCATTGGGACTGGAACCTGTTGCCATTGGGACTGGAACCTGTTGCCATTGGGACTGGAACCTGTTGCCATTGGGACTGGAACCTGTTGGCACTGGGACTGGAACCTGTTGCCATTGGGACTGGAACCTGTTGCCATTGGGACTGGAACCTGTTGGCACTGGGAGTGGAGCCTGTTGGCATTGGGAGTGGTCGGTTTGATCCCAGTTGCTCAGTGGTCAGTGCACTCGCCTTGAAAACCCAGACCATCCCATGCCTATGGTTCAAATCTCACAAGGGACTCTTTTTCTACCCGTCTCTACGGAACTCTATATGTCTTGGTGCAATTGTTTTTGGATGAGAAGATAGGCCATGATGTGCAAAAGAGTTCACCGCAATAAAAAGATTGTCTCTAGCAATTACAGAATAAAACCCTATCTGCTTTTACAGGTGATGAAAAAAGAAACAACACTCACAGACTACAGAAACGTTCGTTGGTTGATCACCTTCCGCTTCAAATAAAACTCCACTCACGTCCTTTTTCTGTCAGTACCAAGCCAGTACATTGCTGCGACAATTTTTAAAAAATCTTTTTCTTTTTATATTCTTTTACTGCAGTATGAAACCTAAATACAGGAAGACAAAACAAGAAAAGGAAAAAGAAAAAGAAAAGAAAAAGAAAACCTCTGGAACTGATGGCCTTTTACTGAAGCTACGTCTTTCACCTTCCATCACCAACACAGCCACGACATGTAAACCCAAGACATAAGCAAAAACAATCGTCCAGGACGTCGTGCCTTCAGATTCCTTCTGCTAATCGATGAAGATTCCTCATCACGAAAAGGTCGTCAGGCTGGCAAAGAGAGAGAGAGAGAGAGAGAGAGAGAGAGAGAGAGAGAGAGAGAGACAGACAGACAGACAGACAGACAGACAGACAGACAGACAGACAGACAGAGACAGAGACAGAGAGAAGAGGGTCGATGGACGGGTGCCAGACCTTGTCACAGACTCTCAGGTCACGCTGTGTGGTGTCACCCGTTTCACAGAATGTCAGCCACCCGCGTCCACAGGAGAACGGAAATGACGGGTTGCGTCATGCTTCCATTTGCGTCATTCCGAAAAAAAGAAAAAAAAAATTAAAGCAAGCCAGCTCATCAGTCTAAACGGGGTTGAAAACATGATGTTATTTCTGACAAGAGCTCTTAGATACGAGAGATCGGTCTTCTTCTTTTTTATCATACCTCCCTTTATCAATTTTTTTATGCTGTCTCATTTTTATCTTTTTTTTTCCCCCTGAAAGCATCAGTACTCCCACGCAGTGCCTGCCAGGGTCCCCATACATACACAGCCACAGACAGACACGTCCTGACTCAGCAGCCGCAGTCCACAGGGAGAAGCGATCAATGTCAGGTCGACACAAGGCTCCCCACCTGAGGTGACACTGCGCTGTGGCGCCGAGTCCCTTCCGTTTATGTTTGGCGGTGATTGTTCTGATCCAGCATACACGAGGAACGACCTGCTAAGTCCACTTCTGTTTATATCAGACGTTTTGTTCTCTCTCTCTCTCTCTCTCTCTCTCTCTCTCTCTCTCTCTCTCTCTCTCTCTCTCTCTCTCTCTTCGTCTTAAGGCATGTTTAAAGTGCTATGTATCCTTGAAAGATACTACTACTTTTATTCACTGGAGTAGTGGCTTGGTGGGTAATGTCCCTCACAGATCCGAGGTCCGTGGTTCCATTCTGGTGCGCGAGAGTTTTCTCCCTCTCCTCCAGATGTTGGGGGTCGTCTTAATACTGGTCTTGTGGAGATTTCGATCAACTGAGCTTCCGTATAAAAGCTGTGTGCTTAACGCACCTAAGAGAGCATAAGGAATTACGAGCTGTGTTCCTGGGAAGTTCTTTGGCGGAAATATGATCACAGTTTAGAGAGAGAGAGAGAGAGAGAGAGAGACAGAGACAGACAGACAGACAGACAGACAGACAGAGAGTGAACGGGGAAGGGTGGTGGTTGGGGCACTACACTGGAATATCAAAATCAGTTTTAAAAAGAGATCAGCAGTTCTTGTTTCCATAAGTACAACAGCCCGTACGTAACACTTCTTCAATGCTGCTGATACACCAGCTTTATTTTATTTTTTTTCTTTTTAAATCTTACGGCAAGAAATGTAAGCGCGCTGAAAAATTTTGTTTCAAATCGGTAAATTGAATGATGACACGTAAACAGAAACCACAATAACGAACAAGCCAGAATTTTTTTTTTTTTTTTTTCCATTCTTTTTCGTTTTCATTACGGTTCTCGTTCGTCCGTTTCTAAACCGGAAATGTCACCATGCTGGCAGTGTGGATGGGTCGATAGAGTAGCGGCCCTTTGTGAAGACACCACAATCTTAGCAAGTGAGCTACGCCACGTCATTGCTCAAAGAGGGCAAACAGGCACTACTGGAAGACAGCACCACAAGTGGTCAGAGCGTTTGCCTTGCGGAGCTGACCGGTTTTAAGTTCGAACCACGCGTGGGGGTCAGATTCATTCTTTTTTTTTCCAATTTGAAAACCCTCTCTGCGTTTTCCATTGCAAATGTTGATTTTATTTCCTCTTCCAGTGTAATTCTTCGAGCCCCCCCCCCCCCCCCCCCCCTCCCTTGCGCCCTTCAGCACTCCTCTTCTTCCTCAGTTCCCGCTTTGTGGTACTTTGAGTTTTCATCTTACGATCTTCTTCGTTAGATTCTTCATCAAATCTTTGTGGCACTTTGAGTTTTCATCTTACGATCTTCTTCGTTAGATTCTTCATCAAATCTTTATGGTACTTTGAGTTTTCATCTTACGATCTTCTTCGTTAGATTCTTCATCAAATCTTTGTGGTACTTTGAGTTTTCATCTTACGATCTTCTTCGTTAGATTCTTCATCAAATCTTTATGGCACGTTGAGTTTTCATCTTACGATCTTCTTCGTTAGATTCTTCATCAAATCTTTGTGGTACTTTGAGTTTTCATCTTACTTCTTCTTCGTTAGATTCTTCATCAAATCTTTGTGGTACTTTGAGTTTTCATCTTACGATCTTCTTCGTTAGATTCTTCATCAAATCTTTGTGGTACTTTGAGTTTTCATCTTACGATCTTCTTCGTTAGATTCTTCATCAAATCTTTATGGCACGTTGAGTTTTCATCTTACGATCTTCTTCGTTAGATTCTTCATCAAATCTTTATGGCACGTTGAGTTTTCATCTTACGATCTTCTTCGTTAGATTCTTCATCAAATCTTTATGGCACGTTGAGTTTTCATCTTACGATCTTCTTCGTTAGATTCTTCATCAAATCTTTATGGCACGTTGAGTTTTCATCTTACTTCTTCTTCGTTAGCTTATTCTTCATCAAATCTTTGTGGCTCCCCCGTTTTGAGCTTAACGACGATGTGTGTGTGTGTGTGTGTGTGTGTGTGTGTGTGTGTGTGTGTGTGTGTGTGCGTGTGTGTGTGTGTGTGTGTGTGTGTGTGTGCGTGCGTGCGTGCGTGCGTGTGCGTGCGTGCGTGCGCGTGTGCATGCGTATGTTTGTGTGTGCATGTATGTGTGCGTTTGTTTGTGTGTATGTGCGTTCGTGCGTGCCGTGTGTGTTTACGTGCATGTGTGCGTGAGTGTGTGTGAATGTGCATACTCGCATATGTGCGTGCGTGCGCGCGCGCGTGTGTGCGTGCATGCGTGTGTGTGTGTATGTGTGTGCGCGCGCGCGCGTGTGTTTGTATGTGTATGCGCACCTGCTTGCGTGCATACGTTCGTGTATTGTATTACAAGACGGATTTACGCAGCACAAACCGAACTCACTAACACTGCATTAATTAAGTGCAAGACGACAGTCCCCGATCCTCAAGAAACCCCGCGCTCACGTTCACGTCGCAAACTACACACCCAGCTCCGCATAGCATTCCAACCGCCATCCAACCCATCCAGACTGACGTGGGTCGATCTCTGCCCCACGTGGGGGAAAAAAAAGACAAACAAAAAAAAAAACAGGACAGGCGTCGCCCGGCGAGCGCGCGCGCGGGCGCAGAGGACGAGGAAGGGTGGGGTGGGGGGAGGGACAGGGTGACGGGAGGAGGGGAGACAACTGCCTGCGCCGTGAGTGGAGGAATGCCTGTGTGCTCGCTGATTCGCTGGTCTGGAAGCTGTCGGGGGGGATGGCAGCAGGCTCATGGGTAATGAGGCCGATGCTGTGTGCGTGTGGAACTCCCTCCCTGTCAGCGGACCAAGCTGGCTCCGTCGCTGGAACTGTGTGGTAGGCTCGGGGAGGATTTGTTTTACCAGGGGGGTGGCCAGACTTCGAGCTGACACTGTGGTGGTGATTTTAGTGAATGAAACTTAATTTTTTCTTTTTATTCTGTAGCGAGGTCTGCAGCAGGAGCAATTTGGCCCTGATTATGTTGCTGTCAACATCGTGAAAAAAAACCCCAAGGATCAGACCCAGGAAAATGAAAATGAGAAAGAAAAACTGACTAGTTCAGGGATACGTCTACACTCTCGTCTGTGTCTCGATGATTTGAGCTCTGGTTCACACACGTGCTTCAATTCCTGCAGCTACAGCTCACTGTGAGAAAGGCAAAATCGATCAAACAAACAAACAAACAAAGACCTACCAGTGTTCGTTTTTATTTCCAAGACGAGATCGAACGTTTCTTTGGCGTGTGTGTTGGGGCATAGGCTATGTGTGTGTGTGTGTGGCTCTGCGCTCTGGAATACTAACCAGGGCGTGAGAGAGTGTGTGTGTTCGGTGGATACAGCTGCTGGATCATCATCATCATCATCATCATCATCATCATCCGACTTCTGCTGACAACGGTAAGTACGACGTACATCTTGTGTATAGGGGATGAGCATCTCTTGCTGTTGGAATGTGTGTGTGCAGTCTGGTAGAATTATCTTTCATGGGGTACACGCTCTGACAGAAAAAGGATATATATATGTGTGTTTGTTACATTTCTATCAATCTGTTTGTTATAAACTCAAAAAAAAAAAAAAATAGCGAACAGGCGGTCACAACCAGCGTACAAAGAAGGGGATGAGGGAGGGGGGAGGAAGGGGAGGGAGGGAGGGAGAGGAGCACACACGAGATCCAGTTGCAGAGTAACATGACGTAGGTCTGTGACGTAAAACTAACTTGTCCTATCACGTGAAAGATCTCCCCTCTCTCTCTCTCTCTCTCTCCTCTCTCTCTCTCTCTCTCTCTCTCTCTCTCTATATATATATATATATATATTCCGCTCCCCCTTCCCCCCCCCTCTCCCCCCTCCCCTTTCGTGTACGTACTCATTCATCCAATCATTCGTGTGAATGCACACTATTCACATATTCAGTGTATGCACACTCCTGTGAGTGAGTGTGTGTGTGTGTGTGTGTGTGTGTGTGTGTGTGTGTGTGTGTGTGTGTGTTGTGTGTTACGATTCGGTAGATTGTTTTCCACGCTTTTCACTTTCCTATTTCTTCTTTCTGGTTTAACTGAGTGATTGTCAGAATTATTTGTGATGCCTGTGTGAACTAAGACAATTCAAGTCCCCTGAGGAAGGCGAGGTGTGCTCGCCGAAAATGTGGGAAAACCTGAGCCAACTTGTTGTTCTGTTGTGGATTGCCTTCTATACACACACACGCACACACACACACACACACACACACACACACACACACACACACACACACACACACATATATATATATATATATATATATATATATTCAATTATAAACAAAGCTTGCTCTTATGTCTTAGATTGAAGAAATAGGGGGAGATAAGCATTTATTTTATTTTTCCCATTCACCCACTCAAGCACATACTGTTAGTTAGGCAGAATGATCTACCACTGCAGATATGAATGCTTATCTCCCCCTATTTCTTCAATCTAAGACATAAGAGCAAGCTTTGTTTATAATTGAATATTTCTTGCAGTCATTGCAACACCAAGCTGCTCTGTAAGTTGCTGGAATGGTGCTCGGTACTTATCCTTGGAATTTGTTAGTTTATTATTATATATATATATATATAATGAACTAATAAATTCCAAGGGTAATTAACTGAGCACCATACCAGCAACTTACAGAGCAGCTTGGTGTTGCAATGACTGCAAGAAATATACTTATAAACAAAGCTTGCTCTTATGTCTTAGATTGAAAAAATGCTTATCTCCCCATATTTTTTCAGTCTAAGACATAAGAGCAAGCTTTGTTTATCGATCTATCTATCTATCTATCTATCTATCTATCTATCTATCTATCTATCTATCTATCTATCTATCTATCTATATGCAGCATAAAAAGAGCGCAGCTGGCCGAGCATGCTGAAACAAAGGGAACTCACCGAGGCTCCAGCCCTCGTGATATTTTGGTGATACGCTCATATTCGTTGTTTGCCTCCCTGTACAATATCCCCGCGTGACGTGTGTATTACCAGAACACCTTACTTCACCAACACCAACTTCATCAACACCAACCAACCATAGTCTGAAAAACACCAACCGTTCAAAAACAGCTGAACTTATGTGATCATTCTCAAAATAATGCTAACAGAATTTGAACAGCACCTTATCTTGTCTACAGTGAAACAATTCAAGGTGTTTGTGCGCGTCACTTGCACACATGCGTACCATAACTTAAAACATACTGCACCCAAGAATGGATGAGGAAGTAAACGAATCAACAATACTCTCGAGTCATATTGAAAAAAAAGGATGACCCCCATTAAAAATTGTTTTAAGTTATCAATCTTCAGTACAGTCGGAACATCTTACCTGGCGAGTTTACCGATTCTGAAGAAATACCCAAAACAAAAGAGAATCGAAGGAGCTGCATAAAACTGTGATGGTTTTATTTTTGAGTCAACAATCTCAAAGTGTTTTTGACAAAATGTTTAATCCTTAATGCAACCCATTAGCCAGTATTTGTTTGATTATTATATTCAAGAGATGTAGTAATAAAACTTCAGTTAATAGCACATTGTTTTACCTTCATATTGACAATTTACTTAGTCAGTCAGTCGGTCACTCACTCACTCACTCATTCAACTGGTTAGCTGATAACTTAATCAATCAAGTTTCCGCATGTCTCTCGATCGATTTAAAGTTAATAAATCAACCAAGTTACCTTCTTGCTCATTATCAATCAGCCAATCAATCACTTAACGATCCGTCCACCAGCACAAGTATAATTAGTCGTTTTCCTCACCTTCAGAAATTCATCCGTCAAGAAACTAGTCCAGTAATCAGCCAATCCGTAAACCAACCCACCCACCAACAAATCCATCTAGACGCTGACTTAAAACAGGAAACAAGACAATCAGCACACATCACTCATTACGTCATTGTACCTGATCTGCACTGCTCACAAATGTCAACACATAAGCGTGCGTGCGCGTCTTGCAAATGTCATTGCACCATATCTTTCATAGCTGACATTGACGTTCCACCATAATCTGGAAGTCTTATGATCTGATTTGACTGGCATCGGCATGGCGTGGAATGTCACTGTGCCATGTTTACACTGGCTGCAGACATTTGACCATATTACTATTATTATTATTATTATATAATGAACACTTATATAGCGCCTTTCCTCGGATACAGACCACGCTCTAAGCGCTTTACAATCCACACTCGTTTACACAACGGGCTGCCTACCTGGGTAGTGCCGACTGAAGAGCTGCCAGCTGGCGCTTCATTCAGTCGTTTCCCGTGTCACCCAGTCCGTATCATTCAATATCATTCACTCAGTTTCCTTACTTCCTTCATTCTTTCCATTTTCTTACGCAGGGTGCATGCTATGTGTAACGTGCCATCCATACCAACGGCCAAACTGGACTTCTCTTCCGAAAGTTGGTGATGGGATTTGACGTGTGTGCAAGATGTTATGCGTGCGTTCACACACGGAACCTCGGTTTATAGTCTCATTCGAAGGACTGTATGGGAAATGGAGTCAGAACCAATGTTAACTCCGAGGGCAAAATCCCCCTGTACCGAAACGGCCCGGTGGAGATTCGAACCCGCAACTCCAGGATCACCAAGATTACAAGTCCGGCGCTCTACCAGCTGAGCTGTTCCGGCCCCCGCATACCTGCACACCTGACGATGTCATCCTTATCATACATCTACACCTCTTACAATGTCAGTGGGTCATGTCTGCGTGCTTTGCAAGGCAGTGTCTACATGGTTCACGATGCGATAAACCGTGTCTACCCATGCAATGTCATTAAACCATCACTAAACCGTGTTTACAAGTACCGCAATGTCATTAAACCATCACTAAACCGTGTTTACAAGTATCGCAATGTCATAAACATCATTAACCGTGTTTACAAGTACCGCAATGTCATTAAACCATCACTAAACCGTGTTTACAAGTATCGCAATGTCATTAAACCATCACTAAACCGTGTTTACAAGTATCGCAATGTCATTAAACCATCACTAAACCGTGTTTACAAGTATCGCAATGTCATAAACCATCACTAAACCGTGTTACAAGTATCGCAATGTCTCTGCGTCAAATTCACGTCTTGACATTTCAGATGGGCCCTGTGTGCGCCACACTGTTCTTACCCATCCTCACACCTGTTTACATCACTCCCTGTGTCAACACACTGTTCTTACATCTCACCTCCTGTGTCAACACACTGTTCTTACATCTCACCATCCCTGTGTCAACACACTGTTCTTACATCTCACCTCCTGTGTCAACACACTGTTCTTACATCTCACCTCCCTGGTCAACACACTGTTCTTACATCTCACCTCCCTGTGTCAACACACTGTTCTTACATCTCACCTCCCTGTGTCACACACACTGTTCTTACATCTCACCTCCCTGTGTCAACACACTGTTCTTACATCTCACCTCCCTGTGTCAACACACTGTTCTTACATCTCACCTCCCTGTGTCAACACACTGTTCTTACATCTCACCTCCCTGTGTCAACACACTGTTCTTACATCTCACCTCCCTGTGTCAACACACTGTTCTTACATCTCACCTCCCTGTGTCAACACACTGTTCTTACATCTCACCTCCCTGTGTCAACACACTGTTCTTACATCTCACCTCCCTGTGTCAACACACTGTTCTTACATCTCACCTCCCTGTGTCAACACACTGTTCTTACATCTCACCTCCCTGTGTCAACACACTGTTCTTACATCTCACCTCCCTGTGTCAACTCATGTTCTTACATCTCACCTCCCTGTGTCAACACACTGTTCTTACATCTCACCTCCCTGTGTCAACACACTGTTCTTACATCTCACCTCCCTGTGTCAACACACTGTTCTTACATCTCACCTCCCTGTGTCAACACACTGTTCTTACATCTCACCTCCCTGTGTCAACTACACTCGTGTATCTTACATCTCACCTCCCTGTGTCAACAACTGTTCTTACATCTCACCTCCCTGTGTCAACACACTGTTCTTACATCTCACCTCCCTGTGTCAACACACTGTTCTTACATCTCACCCTCCCTGTGTCACAACTGTTCTACATTCACCTCCTGTGTCAACAACGTCTTACATCTCACCTCCCTGTGTACAAACAACACTGTTCTTACATCTCACCTCCTGTGTCAACACACTGTTCTTACATCTCACCCTCCTGTGTCAACACACTGTCTTACATCTCACCTCCTTACACTGTTCAACCACAAAATGTTCTTACATCTCACTCCTGTGTACAATGTTCTACATTACCACTGTCACTGTCTTACATCTCACTCCCTGTGTCAACACAACTGTTCTTACATCTCACCTCCCTGTGTCAACACACTGTTCTTACATCTCACCTCCCTGTGTCAACAACACTGTTCTTAATCATCTCACCTCCCAGTGTCACACACTGTTCTTACATCTCACCTCCCTGTAGTGTAACACACTGTCGTTACATCTTATCACCGTGAGTGACAAGTCGTACATCATTATCAGCAGATGAATGACAATCTCACATCATTACAAGCAGTGATGACAATGTCGTCACATCATTATCAAGCAGATGAAGTGACAATGTCGTTACATCATTATCAAGCAGATGAAGTGACAATGTCGTCACATCATTATCAAGCATGATGAATGTGTACATATATCAGCAGATGACAAGTTACATCATTATCAAGCAGATGAAGTGACAATGTCGTTACATCATTATCACATATATCAAGCCATAGACATGCAATGAGTCGTCGTTACATCATTATCAAGCAGATGAAGTGACAATGTCGTTACATCATTATCAAGCAGATGAAGTGACAATGTCGTTACATCATTATCAAGCAGATGAAGTGACAATGTCGTTACATCATTATCAAGCAGATGAAGTGACAATGTCGTTACATCATTATCAAGCAGATGAAGTGACAGTGTCGTTACATCATTATCAAGCAGATGAAGTGACAATGTCGTTACATCATTATCAAGCAGATGAAGTGACAATGTCGTTACATCATTATCAAGCAGATGAAGTGACAATGTCGTTACATCATTATCAAGCAGATGACGTGACAATGTCGTTACATCATTACCAAGCAGATGAAGTGACAATGTCGTTACATCATTACCAAGCAGATGAACTGACAATGTCGTCACATCATTATCAAGCAGATGAACTGACAATGTCGTTACATCATTATCAAGCAGATGAACTGACAATGTCGTTACATCATTATCAAGCAGATGAACTGACAATGTCGTTACATCATTATCAAGCAGATGAAGTGACAATGTCGTTACATCATTATCAAGCAGATGAACTGACAATGTCGTTACATCATTATCAAGCAGATGAACTGACAATGTCGTTACATCATTATCAAGCAGATGAAGTGACAATGTCGTTACATCATTATCAAGCAGATGAAGTGACAATGTCGTTACATCATTATCAAGCAGATGAAGTGACAATGTCGTTACATCATTATCAAGCAGATGAATGACAATGTCGTTACATCATTATCAAGCAGATGAAGTGACAATGTCGTTACATCATTATCAAGCAGATGAAGCTGACAATGTCGTTACATCATTATCAAGCAGATGAAGTGACAATGTCGTTACATCATTATCAAGCAGATGAAGTGACAATGTCGTTACATCATTATCAAGCAGATGAAGTGACAATGTCTTCACATCATTATCAAGCAGATAAAGTGACAATGTCGTTACATCATTATCAAGCAGATGAAGTGACAATGTCGTTACATCATTATCAAGCAGATGAAGTGACAATGTCGTTACATCATTATCAAGCAGATGAAGTGACAATGTCGTTACATCATTATCAAGCAGATGAAGTGACAATGTTGTTACATCATTATCAAGCAGATGAAGTGACAATGTCGTTACATCATTATCATGCAGATGAAGTGACAATGTCGTTACATCATTACCAAGCAGATGAAGTGACAATGTCGTTACATCATTATCAAGCAGATGAAGTGACAATGTCGTCACATCATTATCAAGCAGATGAAGTGACAATGTCGTTACATCATTATCAAGCAGATGAAGTGACAATGTCGTTACATCATTATCAAGCAGATGAAGTGACAATGTCGTTACATCATTATCAAGCAGATGAAGTGACAATGTCGTTACATCATTATCAAGCAGATGAAGTGACAATGTCGTCACATCATTATCAAGCAGATGAAGTGACAATGTCGTCACATCATTATCAAGCAGATGAAGTGACAATGTCTTTACATCATTATCAAGCAGATGAAGTGACAATGTCGTTACATCATTATCAAGCAGATGAAGTGACAGTGTCGTTACATCATTATCAAGCAGATGAAGTGACAGTGTCGTTACATCATTATCAAGCAGATGAAGTGACAATGTCGTTACATCATTATCAAGCAGATGAACTGACAATGTCGTTACATCATTATCAAGCAGATGAAGTGACAGTGTCGTTACATCATTATCAAGCAGATGAAGTGACAATGTCGTCACATCATTATCAAGCAGATGAAGTGACAATGTCGTCACATCATTATCAAGCAGATGAAGTGACAATGTCGTTACATCATTATCAAGCAGATGAAGTGATCGCTCGTTCTTCGTCTTCATTGCCCTGGATGGTGTTTATCCTTGCCTGAAGAAGACCTAAGAGGTCGAAACGCGTCGTGTCTTGTCTTGTCAATTTGTTTTGTCTATGTTAACTGGCGGATTGACTTTAAACTACTTTTTGAAGAAAAGTCGTTATGTTTATATAACAGTGGCGTTAAGCCATACCTGCAGGCCATGCAATGCCGTGTCGGTACTAAAATGCCAGTATACCATATGGACATGTCTTACAATGTCATGATATCATGTCTTTATTTTAGTGCCATTATACCCCATCTACATGTCTTAAGAATGTCATTATATCATGTCTATACTACCGCGCAAATTCTACCACACGCACATGTGTTACGTCATTATATCGGGTCTGTACTAAAGCGCCATTGTACCCAACCTACAAGTCTCACAATGTCATTATATCAAGTCTGTATTTCGGGGCCATTATACCCTATCTACATGCCTTACAATGTCATTATATTATGTCTGTACTACAGTGCTATTGTAACCTATATACGACTTTATGTGTGATAATATCATGTCTCTACTACCATGTCTTTATATATAAATATATTCAATTATAAACAAAGCTTGCTCTTATGTCTTAGATTGAAGAAATAGGGGGAGATAAGCATTCATATCTGCAGTGGTAGATAATTCTGCCTAACTAACAGTATGTGCTTGAGTGGGTGAATGGGCAAAAATAAAATAAATGCTTCTCAAAATGAGCCTTCAGAAAGCTTATAGTCTCCAAGGGGGAGACAACTCACTAACATATAACTCCAGGTCAGATACCGATATTTCGAAACCTGATTGTTTCTCCTCAGTGACCGCGGAAAGTGATAATTTGACTCCTCTGCCTTTTCGGTTTTAAGAAGAATGCTATCCCCGAAAAAGGCTGGTGTGCAATACCGTAGTATGTTTGTTGAGTTTTCAAAAAACCAACCAAAGGTGCCACCTAAGAAGCAAAAGAAAATCATGAAAGAGCAAAACAA
>CM065739.1:54769838-54772338 GCA_033310375.1 Conus canariensis
CCTGTGGCAATGTCACGAAATAGACCCCATAACTACAACACTTCCCCTGTGGTAATGTCACGAAACAGACCACATAACTACAACACTTCCCCTGTGGTAATGTCACGAAACAGACCCCATAGCTACACCACTTCCCCTGTGGTATTGTCACGAAACAGACCCCATAACTACAGCACTCCCCCTGTGGTAATGTCACGAAACAGACCCCATAACAACACCACTTCTCCTGTGGTAATGTCACGAAACAGACCCCATAAGTACAATACTTCCCCTGTAATAATGTCACGAAACAGACCCCATAACTACAATACTTCTCCTGTGGTAATGTCACGGAACAGACCCATAACTACAGCACTCCCCCTGTGGTAATGTCACGAAACAGACCCCATAACTACACCACTTCCCCTGTGGTAATGTCACGAAACAGACCCCATAACTACACACTCCCTGTGGTAATGTCACGAAAAGACCCCATAACTACACCACTTCCCCTGTGGTAATGTCACGAAACAGGACCCATAACTACACCACTTCCCTTGTGGTAATGTCACGAAACAGACCCATAACTACACCACTTCCCCTGTGGTAATGTCACGAAACAGACGCCATAACTACACCACTTCCCCTGTGGTAATGTCACGAAACAGGACCCATAACTACAATACTTCCCTGTGGTAATGTCACGAAACAGGACCCATAACTACAGCATTTCCCATGTAGTAATGTCACGAAATAGACACATAAAACTACAGCATTTCCTCTGTGGTAATGTCAAGAAATAGACCTCATAACGACAGCATTTTCCCTTTGGTAATGTCAAGAAATAGACCTCATAACTACAGCACCTTCCCTGTACTAATGTCACGAAACAGACCCCATGACCACACCACGTCTCCTGTGCTACTGTCACGAAATAGACCCCATAACTACAGCACTCTCCCTGTGGTATTGTCACGAAATAGACCCCATAACTACAGCACTCTCCCTGTGGTATTGTCACGAAATAGACCCCATAACTACAGCACTCTCCCTGTGGTATTGTCACGAAATAGACCCCATAACTACAGCACCCTCCCTGTGGTATTGCCACGAAATAGACCCCATAATTATACCATTTCCCTTGTGGTATTGTCACAAAATAGACCCCATAGGTATAACACTTCCCCTGTGGTAATGTCACGAAAAGACCCCATAACTACAGCACTTCTCCTGTGATATTATCACAAAACAGAGACCCCATAACTACAGCACCAAGACAAAATAAAAGAAAAAAGAAAAAAAAGAAAAGAAAACAAATCGGGATGGTTGGTAGCAAAGGTAACGTCACGAAAAAGACCCCCTAACTGTCAGCACTTCTCCATGGTAACGTGACACAACAGACCCCCCCCCTCCCCCCCAAATAACCAACTACACCACTTCCCCGTGTGGTCAAGTCAAGAAACCGACGCTCATAATCCCATCATTTCCCCCCTGTGATAATGTCACCAAACAGACCCAGCTAACTCCTTCCCACCCGGGTAGACTCGACATCAACGAAACAAACCCCCTAAAGCCCGGGTGGAAAGGAAACCCGGGTGGTGGTGGGGGGGGGTGGAGGGGAGGGGGTGCTCACGGCACAAAAGACGGGACAGGAGAAGGGGAGAGGATGGGAAGGGGGGGGGGGGGAGGGGGGGAGGGGGTTAAAAAGGAAATCTTTTTACCTCCTGGCTCTCTCGTGCGCGGTGGGTGGGTGGACCAATGCAAAGAGGCGACGATCGTTACTGACGTAATCACTTCGTCACCACTGCCGCTGCTGCTGCTGCTTCGCCCACAACAATGAACGGCAAGCCTGGCTGAACAACTAGCTCATTTCCTTCTGGTCCTCTCTCTCTCTCTCTCTCTCTCTCTCTCTCTCTTTCTCTCTCTCTCTCTTCTCTCTCTCTCTCTCTCTCCTCTCTCTCTCTCTCTCTCTCTCGCCGCCGCCTTTCTTCTTGGTGATATGACGTATTCGCAGCCGCGTGAGACGGCGCGCACGCTTGGGCGAACATAAGGTATGCACAAAGTCAAGCTTAAACACATATAGATTAAAAAGCGTAGCTCTGCGTGCGAAACGCACTCAAACGCGCATGTATAGGTCTGTTGTGCAAGCATAAACACGTAAAACATAAACATACATCAAAATGGAAGCACGTATGCACGTAATCATGTGCGCGCGCACTCAACAAACAAACCCTGCGCGCGAACGCGCGAAACAAGATATGCTTATGTCATAGGCTGAGAATGGGGTGTGTGTGTGTGTGTGTGTGTGTGTGTGTGTGTGTGTGTGTGTGTGTGTGTGGGCGGGGGGTGGGTGGGAGGAGGGGGGAACCCAAACGTAAACAAAAACAAAACAACAGTAACAACATAAACGTGCACAACAAACAACAGTCCATTACATAATAAGAAATGGGACCCCCCCCCTCACCCAGAGAGAGAGAGAGAGGGAGAGAGAGAGAAAGAGAGAGAGAGAGAGAGAGAGAAG
>CM065739.1:54787338-54792338 GCA_033310375.1 Conus canariensis
ATATTCCAATATTTCGAGCGACTGCTCTTTTTTAAAGGATGACAGCTTGTTTAGTTCACGTCAAAAGTGTGAGTGACATCATTGGGTCGATGCTGACAGATTTCCGTCCTGACAGAGAAGTAATCACCAAAAGTATATACAGAGAAACAAAGAGACAAACAGAGAGAGTGAGAGGGAGACAGAGACGGAGAGAGAGAAACAGAGACAGAGACAGAGAGAGACAAAGAGAGACGGGGGTGGGGGGTGGGGGGTGGGGGGGGGGTAGTAGAAAAAACTGAAACCTACCAATCGGAGAGAGCATGAACCAAGATCTCGGAGAAAAAAACAAACAAAAAACAAAAAACAAAAAACCACGGAAACTATCGTACCTAAAGACAGACAGACCGGCAGAAAAAAAACAAAAACATTCTCATTACTGACTGAATCACCACCCATAAGACGAGCATGGCACAAGGCGGAAAGAAAAGCAACGAAATCATTCATGTGCCAATCAATTCCTCGAAGATGGAGTATGGCTGCCTTAATGGCGGGATAAAAAAAAAACGGTCATACACACAAAACTCCACTGCCTGTCTATACAGGCAGTGTCCGCAGGAGTATCAGCCTGCGTACGCAGCAAAACACACACACACACACACACACACACACACACACACACACACACACACACACACACACACACACACACACACCACCACCACCACACAGGTTCCGGCAATCCCGGCCTCATCATGTCCTCCTACACTGCCTGGATGAATGTGAACGATCTTGACTGCCGCGTGTACGTCCCTCCCACCAACACTGAGGATGAGTGGTGACTAATGAAGTGGACATCAAAGGTAGGCTAGGCTGAGGGGGTGGGGATCAACAACAAGAAAAAAATACATACAGGCAAACGAATTCAAAGTGACATTACGTTAAGCAACAGCATCATCATCATCACCATCATCATTGTCTTCGTCGTTATCGTCGTCGTCGTCCTCGTAATCATCATCAGCAGCAGCAGCAGCAACAGCGGTAAGAGATAAAGAGAATCAAAACGAAAAAGGTGACAACGGGGTCCATGTTTGTTTTTTGTTTTTGTTGTTTTTTTTTTTTTTTGTAAATCAACGGCTCTGCTTACTGAAAGCATGTGTGAGTGATTGTTTCAATTACTCAAAAATGAGGGCAGAATATCCACTAAGTCAGCTAAACATACAGAAAGAAGCGAAGAAGAAAGATAGTGGAAAAAGTAAGCTTCTATAACTGTAGAAGAGGAAGAACATTACATCTGCACAGGACAATGTGAAAGGGTTCTATCTCTCTGTGTGCTTGCACAGGTTTGTGCCTTTATGTGTGTGTCTAGAGAGAGAGAGAGAGAGAGAGAGAGAGAGAGAGAGAGAGAGAGAGAGAGAGACAGACAGACAGACAGACAGACAGACAGACAGACAGACAGACGGACAGACGGACGGACGGACAGACAGACACGACAGACAGACAGGCAGGCAGACACACAAACAAACAGACAAAGAGAAAGAGAGAGAGAAAGACAAATGTTAGACAGAGATAGAGAGACAGAAGGACAGGAAGAGAGACAGAGACAGTGACCGAAAGACAGAGACAGAGAGGGACAAGGACTCAGAGAGAGAGAGAGAGAGAGAGAGAGAGAGAGAGAACACTTACCCGTTTTGCTGTATTTCACACATTTTGGCCGTGGACACTTCAGCATTGTCTCAGTGGTGTGTGTGTGTGTGTGTGTGTGTGTGTGTGTGTGTGTGTGTGTGTGTGTGTGTGTGTGTGTGTGTGCGAGCGCGCGTGCGTGTGTGCGCGCGCACGTGGTGTGTGTGTGTGTGTGTGTGTGTGTGTGTGTGTGTGTGTGTGTGTGTGTGTGTGTGTGTGTGTGCCTAATCTAAATAATCTTGCTGCTAAAAGCAAAGAATATAAAAATGTTTTGAGACGATCTGAAAGAAGAGCAACGAGAAAATGGCATAGAGAATTGCGAGCTTTAAAAACTAGAAATCCAAGGGATTATTGGAGGAAAATTAAAGGCAAAAAAGCTTCATCGTGTCCTATACCTCTTGAAGAGCTTAAAAATCATTTCCAGTCCCTTAATCAAAATACTGGATGTAATGATATCATTTTTAGTAATGAAGTATCTGAAAGAAATATCAATCTAGACATTCTAAATGATTCAATTACTGAGGATGAAATTAAAAGAGTCATTAAATGTTTAAAGAATAATAAAGCAGCAGGAGTTGATTTAGTAAGGAATGAATATATAAAGAATAGTGTTCCTTATATGACAAAGTGTTATTGTTTATTGTTTAATCGTGTTTTGGATTCTGGTATTATACCAGAAGATTGGGTGACAGGGTTAATTGTACCACTCTATAAAGGCAAAGGAGATCAACAAGACTGCAATAACTACAGAGGGATAACACTGTTGAGTTGTGTAGGCAAATTATTCACGTCAATTCTAAATAGCAGACTTACTTATTTTGTTGAAATAAATGGACTTATTTCAGAAAACCAAGCAGGTTTTAGACACATGCATTCAACGCTTGACCATGCTTTTGTTCTTAAATCATTGATTGACATGTTTGCAATCAACAATGGAAAATTATACTGTGCTTTTATTGATTACAGAAAGGCATTTGATTCTATTTGGAGGCATGCTTTATGGCACAAACTGATGAGTCAAGGCATATCTGGGAAAATACTGCACGTTGTAATCAATATGTATGATCAAATAAAATCGTGCATTTTTCTAAATGGTCAAAAATCAGAGTTCTTTGGCAGTTTTAGGGGAGTTCGTCAAGGAGAAAACCTTTCACCCTTATTGTTTTCATTATATTTGAATGATCTACAACAGTTCCTTATTGACAATAACTGTTCTACTTTAGAATATGATTTAACGCAAGAGTTGAAACTTGAACAGTTTATTAAATTGCTTGTATTGTTATATGCTGATGATACAATTTTATTGGCAAATTCTAAATCAGCTTTGCAAAAAGAACTTAATGCCTTACATATATATTGCACGCAATAGCAGTTAGAAGTAAATCCAAAGAAAACAAAAATAGTTGTCTTTCATGGTCGAAATAGTATGCGTGAAATTTTTTTCTTTGGGAATGAAAAAATAGAGGTTCTTAACTCAATGAAATACTTAGGCATCGAGTTCAGCAGAACAGGTTCTTTTTACAAAGCAAAAAAATGTGCTTATAATCAGGCTCTTAAGGCAATGTTTTCATTATTACAAACTGCAAGAAAACAGAAATTGCCGATTGATGTTTGCATACAATTATTTTATTCCATAGTTGTACCTGTGTTGTTGTATGGTTGTGAAATTTGGGGTTATGAAAATGTTGATATATTAGAAAAGTTACAGTTACGTTTTTTAAAGTATCTATTTAGATTAAATAAAACTACAATGACTTCAATGATTTATGGTGAAACCGGAATCTATCCTTTATCTGTACTGATTAAAGTGAGAATGATAAGGTTCTGGGCTAACTTAGTTGTTCCTGATTCTAAGAAGTATTCAAACAAAGTATATAATATCGTACATGAACTATATACAAAAGGAATTTTCGTTTCACCATGGCTTAGTTATGTTAAAAGCATTTTATTTGAAACTGGTTTTGATTGTGTTTGGGAATCTCATTCATTCACAAACAGAAGTAACTTATGTAAGTGTGTTAAAAAGGAGTTGCAAAATAATTATGCTCGTGATTGGCGCAGTTCTCTTGAAAACAGCAACAAGTGTGTATTCTATAAAAGTGTAAAGACTGTCTTTGGAAAAGAACATTATATTTCTACCTTACCAGATATTTATGTTATATCTTTATTTAAATTTAGATGTAGTAACCATAAATTGCAAATTGAAATTGGAAGACACCATAATGTTCCAAGAGAATTGCGTATTTGTCGTAACTGTGAAATGGGTGAAATTGGAGATGAATTTCATTGCATCATGGAATGTCCAAAATATAATGAACTTCGTGAAAAATTCATCCCTAAAAAATATCTAAAACCAAAGTCTGTTTTCAACTTTTGTAATTTATTTCAAAAAGGAAGACGCATTTGTTTGAATATTAGTAAGTTTCTAAAAAATGGGAAGATTGTTTAATGAGATCATTACAGTTCACCAGAATTCAGCATTTCGCAACTATGTTCACACATTGTTCTGAGTGAGTTTCGTATTTCTCTTTGTTACATTTGTATCCTCCATGCCCCAACAGGGGTCAAAGGATTAAATTTGAATTGAATTGAATTGAATTGAATTGTGTGTGTGAGCGCGCGTGCGTATATGTGTTTGCGTGTATGTGTGTGTAAGTGTGTGCGTGTGCGTGTGGCAGAGAGGGAAAGAAAGAGAAAACGAGATCAAGAGAGAGAGAGAGAGAGAGATAGACAGACAGACGGGCAGACAGACTGACAGACAATTGGCGAGACAGAGAGAGAGACAGAAAGGGAAAGAGGGAGACAGACAGACAGACATAGAGAGACAGACAGACAAAGAGAGAGAGAGGGGGCACAGAGAGAGACAGACAGGCAGACAAACAGACAGACAGAGAGAGAGAGAGAGAGAGAGAGAGAGAGACAGAGGGGGGAGAGAAGCGCACACACACACACACACACACACACACACACACACACACACACAACACACACACACACACAGAAAGTCTTTATTAAAGACCTCACAGCCAGAACAAAAAAAAAAAAAGGTCTGTCCGTCTGTTCAGTGAAGCCTGCAGCCTATTGTACGAGGGTAGCAGAGCGAGAGCGCCATTATTTCAGGCACAGATACAGATCGATACGGGCGAATTTGATTCGGTCGGTCTTAAGTGGTGTGTTTAGTTTGCACGTTGTGCGTTCGTAGTCAGGTTTTTTCCCCTCTTCATTGTGTCTCTGTGAATCACTGCTGTCTGTTATCATTGGGCCTCTCTCTGTCTGTCTCTCTCTCTGAATTAATGCTTATCTATTATAGTTCTCTCTCTCTCTCTCTCTCTCTCTCTCTG
>CM065739.1:54799838-54802338 GCA_033310375.1 Conus canariensis
TATCCATCCACCCTTTTCTCTATTTATCTATCTATCCATCTGCCGGTTTGTTTGTCTGTCTGTCTGTCTGTCTGTCTGTCTATGTATGTATGTATGTAATGTATGTATGTATGTATGTATGTATCTACCTATCCATCTATCCATCTATCTGTCCATCCATCCACTCTTCCATCCATCCATGTTTCTACAGACATATACTTCTGGCAACGTCCGCTTTGAAAAAGCAACTGTGAATACAATCATTTGAATGGTTGACAGAGAGGCAGGGGGGTCGCATGCACATGTCTAGTCACAGTGGGCTACGGCGTGGAACTGTAACATACTGTGTAACATGTGCCCGCCTGTAACATCCAGCCCCCCCTCCCCCTCCCTCCCCCCTCCCCCCCTCCCCCCTCCTTCCCCCGTCTCCCCCTTTCCGTAAGAGAGTTCTCGAGTTCTCTGTAGTCCTTTTTTTATCTTTTTTTTTTTTTTTAATAACGATTGTGTCCTAAACTAACCTTGAGGGTTTAACCAAGAAAAAATCCATACTCCCCCCCTCCCTCCCTCCCCCTAGTTCTCTCAGTTTCCTTTTTAGTGTCATGAAGGAGGCGTTACTGTGCGCGGAACAGACCATATACGCTACGCCACATCTGCGCTCGGCTCTCACATCCCGGGTCATCGCTGCCATGCGCTACACTCATCCGTCCTCCTTTCTACGCCCTGTGACCGCCATCAGCGATAGAAGGCAATTCCACACTCCCTGCAGTCGGAGACAAGACTTCCGTTTGTGATCTCTCCACCCCCCCCCCCCCCCCCCAACCATTTGAAAGACAGGAAAAGACTGAACCGGAGACCTGGCTGTGTACTCTTCCTCTTCGCTTTGGCATCATTGTCTGTTGTTTATAAATATTAATACCGGTTTAGGGCCCTCGGGGTTCGCCCATACTTTAAGCTTTTTTTTTTTTTTTTTGCCACTGGTTGAAATCGACAGGGTCGTTAAGATAGCAGGGAGGCGTTGAAGGGTGGGGGGGGGAGAGCAGGACTTCGGTTGGATGTGGTGTCTTGGGGGTCAGAGATGGGGTGGGGGGAGAGGGGAGGAGGAGGAGGAGGGGGGGGGGGTCTGGGGAGAACCAAAAGATGTGTTGTGGGCCACGGAACTAAACGCCTTTGCCGTATAATCTGGCTGAGGCTTGTTGCCTCTTCTCCCCTTCTCCCCGCTCTACCACACACGCACACACACACACACACACACACACACACACACACACACACACACACACACACACACACACACACGCACGCACGCACGCACGCACGCACGCACGCGCGCGCGCGCGCACACACACACATTTATATGTACTCCCCACTCCCCCCCCCCCCCGTCCCTCCCCGTCATGTTGTACACCCGTGAAACGCCAGCTGACCACATAATTGGGGGGGGGGGGGGGGGGGAGAGAGAGAGAGGGATTGCACATGAAACCCCAACGTCACCAATCAACCGGGACCCTTCCAGACCCAGACTGGACAAGTTTCTTTCCAGGGGCTCACAGAGAAAGCTTTGTTGTGTTCAACCTCTCCCCTCCCCCCTCACCTAACCCCCCTCCCCCCCCCCCCCCCCCCCCCGGGCCTATCCCCAGGCCACAACATCATCCGTGCCAAGCTCTCACCTGTCTTCTGCAGTCCTCGAGACAACACGCCCCGACTGAACGGCGCTGTTGATTTGCACCAATCACGAAGCAAGTTGACGCCAGAATCTCCTGGGCCCCACACCTGTATTGACGTTTATAAATAAAACACGTCTACCGATGACAAAAAGAATGAAGCCGCAGTTTCGGGTCACCAATTTTTTTTTTTTTTTAACATGAACTCCATAAACTAGAGATGTAACTCTGTGCACTGGTATATTTCAAGTCATCTCTATGTTAAAAATAGAGAGTGTGTGTGTGTGTGTGTGTGGAGGGGGGGGGGGAGGGGTTGTGTGTGGGTTTTTTTTTGTTGTGACAGTTCAAAACAAACCCTGAAATCTATACATTCTGACCCCTTCCCCCCCTCCCCCACCCACCCACCTTCCACATACTCCCGACAAAAAAAAAAAATTGAGCAGATGTTTGGTGTTTGTCTTTCAATAATGGGAAGTTTTCAGTGCAATTCGTCACCAGCAGCGCCATATCGAGAGGTGTGTGTGTGTGTGTGTGTGTGGGTGTGTGTGTGTGTGTGTGAGAGAGAGAGAGAGAGTGAGTGAGTGAGTGAGTGAGTGAGTGTGTGTGTATGTATGTATGTGCGTGCATCTGTGTGTATGTGTGTGTGTGCGTGCGTGCGTGCGTGTGTGTGTTTTTTGAGAGAAAAAGGGTGTTCACCTTGACAGGGCATACCAATTTATTTTAACAACCTGCTGTGTGACTCGGCTTGCTGTACGATGACGCTAGAACTGTGCTGTTCTGACAAAGTTTTTTTCCTCTTCATTTTGGATACCATAGATTTCAACGAAATCATTACACATCTGGCTGTGTCGGAAGGAACT
>CM065739.1:54817338-54830389 GCA_033310375.1 Conus canariensis
TTTCCTTGCATCTCTTATGTGTGCAAGAGAGCATACCCCAACGCCGTATAGAGCGAGGACTATCCGTCCTCTTCTGTGTACCAAGGCTGTCTTGTCTGCTGTTTTCGTTCTCGCCAGGTTTGACCAGAGCAATATTCTCTCCTCGCCATCACCCTGCAGTTCTGACCTTTAGATTTCCAGAACTATGCCGTGAGACAGCTCCACAGTTTGCCCACAAACACCCACAAGCACGAGTGGAATCTTTTCCCTGGCCGCCTGTCGTGTCTGGAAATGTCCTACAACCCTTTTTTCCTTTTTGTTATATTAACTCTGGTCCTGAACACCACACGGTGGTACGAATCGGCACAGGTTAACATTAAGGTTGAAGTGTCACAGACTCATGGTTGAAGGTTGAAGTGTCACAGACTCATGGTTGAACGTTGAAGTGTCACAGACTCATGGTTGAAGGTTGAAGTGTCACAGACTCATGGTTGAAGGTTGAAGTGTCACAGACTCCTGGTTGAAGGTTTAAGTGTCACAGACTCCTGGTTGAAGGTTGAAGTGTCACAGACTCCTGGTTGAATGTTGAAGTGTCACAGACTCATGGTTGAAGGTTGAAGTCTCACAGACTCATGGCTGAAGGTTGAAGTCTCACAGACTGATGGTTGAAGGTTGAAGTGTCACAGACTCATGGTTGAAGGTTGAAGTGTCACAGACTGATGGTTGAAGGTTGAAGTGTCACAGACTGATGGTTGAAGGTTGACGTCTCACAGACTGATGGTTGAAGGTTGAAGTCTCACAGACTGAGGGTTGAAGGTTGAAGTGTCACAGACTGATGGTTGAAGGTTGAAGTGTCACAGACTGATGGTTGAAGGTTGAAGTCTCACAGACTGAGGGTTGAAGGTTGAAGTCTCACAGACTGAGGGTTGAAGGTTGAAGTGTCACAGACTGATGGTTGAAGGTTGAAGTGTCACAGACAGATGGTTGAAGGTTGAAGTCTCACAGACTGATGGTTGAAGGTTGAAGTGTCACAGACTGAGGGTTGAAGGTTGAAGTGTCACAGACTGAGGGTTGAAGGTTGAAGTGTCACAGACTGAGGTTGAAGGTTGAAGTGTCACAGACTGATGGTTGAAGGTTGAAGTGTCACAGACTGATGGTTGAAGGTTGAAGTGTCACAGACTGAGGGTTGAAGGTTGAAGTGTCACAGACTGAGGGTTGAAGGTTGAAGTGTCACAGACTGATGGTTGAAGGTTGAAGTCTCACAGACTGATGGTTGAAGGTTGAAGTCTCACACACTCATGGTTGAAGGTTGAAGTGTCACAGACTGATGGTTGAAGGTTGAAGTGTCACAGACTGATGGTTGAAGGTTGAAGTGTCACAGACTGAGGGTTGAAGGTTGAAGTCTCACAGACTGATGGTTGAAGGTTGAAGTGTCACAGACTGATGGTTGAAGGTTGAAGTCTCACACACTCATGGTTGAAGGTTGAAGTGTCACAGACTGATGGTTGAAGGTTGAAGTGTCACAGACTGAGGGTTGAAGGTTGAAGTGTCACAGACTGAGGGTTGAAGGTTGAAGTCTCACAGACTGATGGTTGAAGGTTGAAGTGTCACAGACTGATGGTTGAAGGTTGAAGTCTCACAGACTGAGGGTTGAAGGTTGAAGTGTCACAGACTGATGGTTGAAGGTTGAAGTGTCACAGATTGATGGTTGAAGGTTGAAGTGTCGCAGACTGATGGTTGAAGGTTGAAGTCTCACAGACTGATGGTTGAAGGTTGAAGTGTCACAGACTGATGGCTGTGAGGGCAGTGAATTGTAAGAAGTTCGCCGTGTCTGGGACTCCGCGTGATGGAAGGGGGAGGGCGGGGTGGGGGGGATGGCGGGGGGATGGGGCCCGTCCCTCTCTTTCTGCCACCGTCAAATTTTCCTGAGCTGAATCAGGTACCCATTTACTACTGAAGGGGAGAAGGGGGTGTGGGGTGGGGTGGGGGTAGAGGCGATTTTCAAGCAGAAAAAAAAATCAGACCCCACGAGAGGCTGGAACTCTGGACCGAAAGCTTCACTGGCACACGGTCCAACCTTTTCAGCCCCTCTCCGATTCCACGTCACATTTCATAGAGGCAAGACAAAACATTCTGTTACAACCTCATACAACGCAATATATTCCACCTCTCCCCCTCCCCTCTTCCTCAATTCTATTTTCACAACCCATTTTGGGTAATGACGAAAAACATGCATAAAACTTGTGGAAAACACTTTTGAGCGTACGAGAAAACTAATCTGAAAATAATATTGTAACAACAATTGGACAAAAATAAAATCGCAATGCAGGCACCACATACATTTCAACAAAAAGACGTTGGAATCAACAGGAATACATGCAATATTCACACACGTTACATCAAGCTGTCTCTCCCACGTGTTAAAAGGACGGTTTTGATAGAGTGTTTTTGTTGTTTGTGGGGAACTGAATATGGCTTTCAGGACTTGCCGTATGCTTCCAGAAGTATGCAGATGACAGTTTCTTTTTTTTTTTTCTTGTATCTTAAAGAAAAATGTGATTGAAACCAAAAAAAAAAAAAAGTAGGTTATCGGACATTTCTTTAAATGACAGTTTTCGCACACCGTTTGGCTTCTTGAGAACTCAGCACCAGCCATCAAAAGACATCACACAACACCAAACATGACAATGCAACGCGATACAGAACGGCCGCGATGCAATACAATAATGTTCTTTATGTTGCAAGGGTTGTCCTCCAAACCCAAACACATACACGGGTCTATGGAGACAGACGGACCGATGACAGAGCAAACACGATTCTCGGCCAGAGAGAGAGAGAGAGAGAGAGAGAGAGAGAGAGCAGACAGACAGACAGACAGACAGACAGACAGACAGACAGACAGACAGACAGACAGACAAACAGACAGACAGAAAGTGAGATAGACAGACAGACAGACAGACGGCCTGGGAGAGAGAAGAGAGAGAGAGAGAGAGAGAGAGAGAGAGAGACAGAGACAGAGACAGAGACAGAGAGACAGACAGACAGAGAGAGAGAGAGACAGAGACAGAGAGGCAGACAGACACAGAGACAGAGAGACGGACAGACAGAGAGCGGAGAGAAAGAGAGACAGGGAATACGAACACATACACACCCTCTCTCTCTCTCTGTCTCTGTCTGTCTGTCTGTCTCTGTCTCTCTCTCTCTCTCTCTCTCTCTCTCTCTCTCTCTCTCACACACACACACACACACACACACACACACACACACACACACACACACACACACAATACAGTACAAAACATCAGACAGCACAGCAAGCCAAACACGCAGACATAATACAACACAACATGGCACCACACGTAGCAGCACGACACCCCGAACCTCTCCCCATGCCATCACCGAGGCGTTACAATACGATCTGTTCACAAGGTACGCGAGGCACAGCGCAATATGACACACAAATCGCAATGCACCGAAGCAACAAATCCAAACACAATACGCGGCGCAGTAGGATTGAAGCTGCCCGCTGTTTCACCCCAAACGAGATCCACTCACAGGAAACTTTATCCTCTTGAGCATCGCCAAAGATGATTTTGGCTCTTTAACACAATAAAGGGGTTAAGAGGAAAGGGTTGTATGTTCCCACGAGAGAACAGAGGAGAAGAAGGGTACGCAGGGGGGGGGGGGGGGGGGTGGGGGGTGGAATCGGACAAATTGACAGCCAATAATGTTCTTTACATTCCAAGGGTTGTCCTCCAAAGCCAAACACATACACGGGTCTATGGAGGCAGACGGACGTACGGATGACAGAGCAAACATGATTCTCGGCCTGGAGAGAGAGAGAGAGAGAGAGAGGAGAGAGAGAGAGAGAGAAGAGAGAGAGAGAGAGAGAGAGAGAGAGAGAGACAGACAGACAGACAGACAGACAGACAGACAGACAGAGTGACAGAGAAAGAGACAGACAGACAGACAGACAGCGGAGAGAAGGAGAGAGACAGACAGACAGAGAATTCTTTATATAGATGAGTTCCTTTTTTCGCATGCAATCCTCGCCCTGAATAGGATCGACAATGCAGAATATAAGAGAAGGCAATAAATGTAGAAGCTTGAAAAATGAGGTTTACTTAAATTTGACAGAGAGAGCGAGGAGAGAGGAGAGAGAGGAGAGAGAGAGAGAGAGAGAGAGGCGGGAAAGGGAGGGCGGGGAAGGCACATAGTGATGCATGTGTTGAAAACCAACAAAAGAGCAAAACCCTGGGGAATCCAAGCAGCAAGCAGGAAGAACATGTCCAGACAATTCACGTCAGAAGCACGAGCGGGAAAAAAACAATCATGTTGATGGCACAGTCACGGTGGGAGGGATGTGTGTGTGTGTCTTAAGCTGATAACGAGAATACTTCATTCAAGTGGAAAACAGCAATAAACAGAGAGAGAGGGGGGGGGGGGGAGGAGAGAGAGAGGGAGAGGAGGAGTGGAGAGAGAGAGAGATGGAGACAGAGAGAGGGAGAGATGGAGAGAGAGAGAGAGGAGAGGGAGAGAGAGAGGGAGAGAGAGAGAGAGGGAGAGAGAGAGAGAGAGAATTCAAGTATGAAAACATAATGACAAGAAGGCAGGAAATGGGAACACACACACACACACACACACACAACACATGCACGCACGCACGCACACATACTCTCTATCTGTCTCACACACACACACTGAACAAGAATAAGCACTCAAGCATGCAAGATCCCATATATATATATATATATATGGAAATGAAATGAGGCAGGGAACAGTAAGCGATAAACAGTAAACAAGTGGGGTATTTTTTGCTCCCATAAGAAAACCTAACACAGAGTAACTTTTATTCAAGACTGGCACAGCCTTTTAAACTTGAATAAAGTCAGACAAATACATAGACGAACAATCTAATAGTGGGGGAAAAAAACAAGCGCGGCCAACAACTGAACTGTCTTCATAGTAATGACTTCGCAAAGATTTGGGGGGGGGGGGGGGGGGGGGGGAGGAGTTGAAGATGGAGAAACTAGGAACATGAAATTAAGAAAATATGTTACAGATATGAAAACTCTTCACTAGCTGCATAAGGGAACCATCGCAATCCCTTTTGAAGGCAGATATATTTGTATTGCCTGCTCCGAGGCCTTTCGTCCACTGGGTCGGAACTCATCAGGGAGACACGGCTGGTTGTGTCTGCGCTCCTGGCGTCAAATAGAGACACACCACAGTCCATAATACTGTGGTGTTCTCACCACCAAGGGTGCAAAAAAGAATCCAATAGCACCCCCAAAGCAGCCAGCGAAGAGTAGTAAATGAAACCAAACGAAAGTGTGGGGAGGAAAAAAAGTTGCTGAAAAACTAAAGACATTATGCAAATAGTATAAAATGTAGGGGACAATCTTTGAGCCTACGCTTGAGGATCCACCCAAAGATGCAAGGGAGATCAAAAGACAAACACACAGACAGACAGAAACAAATACAAATAACCTCAATTTAATCAAAACAAAATCGGAAATGAAATGAGGCAGGGAACAGTAAGCGATAAACAGTAAACAAGTGGGGTATTTTTTGCTCCCATAAGAAAACCTAACACAGAGTAACTTTTATTCAAGACTGGCACAGCCTTTTTAAACTTGAATAAAGTCAGACAAATACATAGATGAACAATCTAATAGATGAACAACCAGCCGTGTCTCCCTGATGAGTTCCGACCCAGCGGACGAAAGGCCTCGGAGCAGGCAATACAAATATATCTGCCTTCAAAAGGGATTGCGATGGTTCCCTTATGCAGCTAGTGAAGAGTTTTCATATCTGTAACATATTTTCTTAATTTCATGTTCCTAGTTTCTCCATCTTCAACCTCCCCCCCCCCCCCTCCTTAAGTCCAAATCTTTGCGAAGTCATTACTATGAAGACAGTTCAGTTGTTGGCCTGCGCTTGTTTTTTTCCCCCACTATTAGATTGTTCGTCTATGTATTTGTCTGACTTTATTCAAGTTTAAAAGGCTGTGCCAGTCTTGAATAAAAGTTACTCTGTGTTAGGTTTTCTTATGGGAGCAAAAAATACCCCACTTGTTTACTGTTTATATATAAATACATTCGAGAACAGCTTGCTTTCATAATTGTCACCGTTATTATATTCGGCAAGAAGGGGTTGTGAGGGGGGGGGGGGGGGGGGGGCGGCGCTTGTTGCAGAGTTTGTAAACATAAGCACGTAAGGTGATTGAAGTAATGGTGGTTGAAGGTTGATATATGTTAGTGTGGTTTAATTGACTCAGTTTAATTGATTCAGGTAGCGAGTTCCATTGACAGGAGCCTGAATACGTTGAACTGGATTTGAATAAGTCAAACCTCAAAACAGGGGTACGGATTTTGGGTAGGGTCCTCGAGGAATTGACTGAGAATCTGTGAATTAATTTTCAGGGTACTTTCCCCGACACAATCTCCTGCATTATGATTCCTTTGTTGTATTCTAGTCTTCGACTTAAAGGGACAATTTGAACCTTTTTTTTTTAAGAGTCTCAGTCCAAAAGACTCGTGTTTTAAAGACTAGTTCTAATGCCCGTGTGTGTAGACTAAGCAATGGTTTCAGCGCATTATAAGCGCTAGCAGAGTCCTATGTTCTTCGTATGAGCGAAGGTCGAGGAAGCCTTTGATTTTGAAGAGTTGGGAGACTCTGTGAAATTCTTTTGCAGAGAGAAGTTACGAGAGGGCGCCAGCTAATCCTGTTGTCAACTGTTATTCCTATGTTATTCCTAGCACTATGTGGTATGTAACCTGTCCAACAGGTTCAACTTTCAGATGTAGAGGAGGGAGTTTAGCTTTGGCATTTTGTCTTTTTTTTTTTTTTTTGCCTGGTTGCGATATTTATTATTTTTTTTAGGGTGAAGCGACGAGTGATTGAGTTCAATCCACTCTATGAGCGCATCAGCACTTTCCTTTTTTTTTTCTTTTTTTTTTGCAAGAAAAGTCACGTCATAATGGTTTGTGTGTGTGTGCACTGTAGCATAATCCGCAATGAGACCACATGTGCATTTGCGATCGTTCATGCAAATTGTGAACAGTAAGGGACCCAGGATAGAGCATTGTGGGACACCACAGTGAAGGGTTTTGAAGGTGGAGACAGTTGTATTCATGATTACACACCGCTGCCTATTCATTAGATGTGAGTGGAAAAGCTTCACTCGTGGAAAAGCCGTGCATTTATAATTTTCTAAGAAGTTATGGTCAATCACATGAGAGAGACAGAGAAAGAGACAGACAGATAAGGACAGACAGACAAGAGAGAGACAGAGACAGACAGACAGAGAAGGATAGACAGACATATAGAGGCAGAGAGAGTGAGTTAGACAGACAAACAGAGGCAAAGATGATAGACACAGAGAGAGAGTGGTGAGAGGAGAGAGAGAGAGAGAGAGAGAGAGAGAGACAGACAGACAGACAGGACAGACAGACAGACAGACAAAGGCAGACTAACAGACAGACAGACAGACAGAGAAAGAGAGTCATCAGACGGACAGACAGAGAATAAATGTTTGTATGACGAACTCCCTATCCCCCTCCTCCCCCCCCCCCCTCCTCCACTCCACCCCCAAAGAAGGACCACCCCCAATGCGTCGTTGGAAACCCGCGGCGTTGTTGACAGAGCTGTCAGCGTCAGAGGATTTGGAGGGGCCGATAATTGGAGGCACAGGAAGTGTTCCGCTTTCTGCTTGTCGTAATAGCCGCCACACTGCATGCTGGGGTGGGGGAGGGGGGGGGGTGATGTGGGAGGGGTGGGGGAGAGGAGGGTCTGTTTTGCTGGTTGTGCGCGATGGCACTGGGTTAGCTGGGGGGAGGAGAAAATTCACACAGACACTTCCGAACTGATTGGCGGCCGCTTTCAAACGAACGGGGAAAGAATAGAGAGTGAAAAAAGTGAGTCGATTCTTTTAAACTACTGACCCGGATGGTGTTGAGGGGAAAAAAGAAAAAAGATATGTAGGGGAAAGTGTAGGCGGTGATCGCTTTTAAAGACGCGTTTATAAAAGTTTAGGAAACCCTTAAAAAAAAAGAAAAAAGTTATCCTCGGATGCATTTTTTCAAGCTCAGTCATGCTTTGCGAGGTTAAATTCCCCAGGACGCTTGACTTCATCGTTGACATGATCGCTTCTTACGATCTGAACGTGTTGTCGACCTCGTGTTAGTGAAGTGTGTGTTAGGCCCCTCCTCTCTCTCTCTCTCTCTCTCTCTCTCTCTCTCTCTCTCTCTCTCTCTCTCTCTCTCTTCAAAGAATATTGCTTAAAAATGAGTTCACAGAGTGCTCAAATTGAACTACGACGACGACTCGATGAAATCTCTTGGCGAGGTATACTGCAGAGGCGTTGAACTTTCGAAATAAGAAGAACAACTCAAACTGAGGTGATTCAAAAGATGTAACGAATTTCAAAGGAGACGGTAAGGCACTTCAGTTTTGATTGTTAATTATGCATTGCGAATTCTTCAAGGTGCGTTAGTCTGGATGGTCGGTATCCAGGCTTGTGGTGCTTGGAAAAGTAGCATCGTTTTAATGATGTTCAATGATGTGGATTTACTTGTTTACGTCATTTGCTTTTTGCTTTGCAACCCCTACGTCATCAAGGCTGTACACCTGATGACGTTAAAAATGTTCAGTGTTCAGTTCAGTGTTCGGTGCTCTCTCTCTCTCTCTCTCTCTCTCTCTCTCTCTCTCTCTCTCTCTCTCTCTCTCTCTCTCTCTCCATATTATTGCTACACATTTAAGTTGATTCCTATCATCCATCTGTTGGGATAGCCACTACATTGTTTACGTATACCTATGTTTACAGGCTGGAGGCCTAACATTTAAAACATTGTCACTGTCATTTCTCTCTCTTCTCTCTCTCTCTCTCTCTCTCTCTCTCTCTCTCTCTCTCTAACGTTGTTGTTGTTGTTGTTGTTGTTGTTGTTGTTTTTTAATGAATACCTTATTTGAAAAGGGTCTTTTTCGAGTTTCTGTTTTTCTTTCTGAAATAACGGACAATTGCTTCTTTCTGTCTGTCTGTCTGTCTGTCTGTCTGTCTGTCTGTCTGTCTGTCTGTCTGTCTCTCTCTCTCTCTCTCTCTCTCTCTCTCTTTTCCCATCCCCTTTCCTGTTTCCCCAATTCTCTCTTCAAGCCCCTTCCAACCACCCCTCCCCCCACCCGCTTGCTCTCTCTCTCTCTCTCTCTCTCTCTCTCTCTCTCTCTCTCTCTCTCTCTCTCAGAAAGAGTACCACAGTCATGTCAAGAAAGGACTGCCACATGGTTATGTTTTTGACCCCATACTCTTTGTTCATGTATGACCTTCTACTACACTCTTCTTCTTCTTCTTCTTCTTCTTCTTCTTCTTCTTCTTCTTCTTCTTCTGCGTACGCAGGCTGATACTCCTGCGTACACTCCCTATGTGGACAGACAAGTATTAATCCCATCTACCCAACAAAGGGAGTTGAGTTTTGTGTGTATGATCGTTTTTTTATCCCGTCATTAAGGCAGCCATATTCCATCTTCGGGGAATACTACACCTTCAAATCACAGGACTTTGTGTGAACTGTTTGCTAACGGTAGCACGATACAAACTCCTGACAGCATAATATCAACAATATTATTAATAATCGCTTACGGTTAAGTCTCAAAGAATGTGGAAATAATACAACCCTCTTAATTCCAACCAAAAAACAGTGTATGGCTATATCCACTCAACAACAATTACAACAACAACAACAACAACAACAACAAGCATCCGCTTGGTTTGTTTGACTCAGTTTATCCATTGAAGGGCGTTCAAAATCAATCACAGACAGTACACGCAGACTTTCAGGACAAATTCCACACAACGATTTTCAGTGGGAGGCTCGTTAATTATTTGCCCAAAATGGTTTCCAAAAACGTAACCAGAGATCGAAAAATGAAGATTTTTGGTTCACTAATGTTTTTGCCCGTGAATTGTCGTACGATGCCCAAATGCGATCCCGTATTGTTTCTCTCCACTGTGAGAGATGACTGCAGTACATAGTGGTGTATATGTGAAATAAAATTTAAAAACAGAATTGACTCTCTTTACTGGAGAGCACCAAGCTTGTTGTCCCCCTTGATTAAGGCCATTCATATTTTACTCATTCGTACCTCGCAATGAAACATTCTTTTAGAGTGTTGGGACTTGCATGGTGTGAGACACAAACATTTTACAGCAGACTCTATGAAAACTTTTTTTCAGAGATGTCCCGCCTGACGTGATCTTTGAGTTTCTGAAAGAGATCAACATTTTTCATCTGATCTAAGATTTTATGGAAGAAAGATTTTTAACGAAGTTTCTGGTACGTTTTTGGAAGATGTATTTTATAGAGATGTGTGAAAGGGTTTTTTGTTTTGTTTTTGTTTTTGGATGACTTGTGAGTTGATTTAAACGTGGTGACAGCCCTGATATGGCCCTTTGCGGTCGGCTGGGCTATAAGCAACATTACCTTACCTTACCTTACCTGATTCACATTTATCTTGGAGCAAAAGATGAAACCATTACAAATCATCCCTCTGTCTGAACATGCCTGTCTCCACAAAGGCATAAAGCTTTACACGGTTTCAAAAGACACAAATCTCTGTGTGTCACTGTCACCGTGTAAGCTATTCATAAAACTAGTCCCGATGAATTCTAAGTCAAACAAGCGGTCACCGTCACCAAGACCTAGAACTGATATCTTCAGAGCAAGTTCATCGTTCTCTGGACTGCAATATCTGTGGAACTCCCCGTAAATATCATGACAACGGCAAGGTTCTCCTATTTGAAGGGTAATCTGTTCAGAAATGCTTGATTTTGTCCATTTTTGTCAACTTCAAGAGCGTATGAGGTGGTGTGTTTTGTGGTGTGTGTGTGTGTGTGTGTGTGTGTGTGTGTGTGTGTGTGTGTGTGTGAGTATCTCTCTCTCTCTCTCTCTCTCTCTCTCTCTCTCTCTCTCTCTCTCTCTCTCTCTCTCTCTCACACACATTTAAATAAGAAGTAAAGCTGCACTCTTGTAATTGAATTGCTGTCTTAAGGTTTTTTGTCTGCTTAATTTCACATGCCAATGTAACTCCCTTGACTTTATTTTGATTTTGATGTGGGATGTTGTACTTATTTTTTGCGTGTTGTCCTTATGTTATTTGCTTTGATTCACTCATGTTAACGTGTATCCATTGTATACAGGCCGGTGGCCTTACAATTAAAGTTTCCGAGTTCCGAGTTCCGAGTTCTCCTCTCTCTCTCTCTCTCTCTCTCTCTCTCTCTTCTCTCTCTCTCTCTCTCTCTCGCCTTCCCCTCTCCCCCCCCCTCCTCCTCCGAGAAGAGACTATCAAAAGAAACGTAACTCAGAAGTACAGTTTTGTCGTCATTGTCGTCGTCGTTGTTGTTTTTTTCCAACAAATCCCATCAACAGCCCTGCTGAATTCTGTTCCAGTGCACACACACCCTTCCAGGCGGTAGCAGTGACAGGAGTTGCACGGCACAAGGTTGGACGTCCAGGACTATGTGTGTGGTGCCAGGACGACTGCACAAAGACAGCATTGTGAAGGAAGGACGGCTGGTGAGATGAACCTCCACTGAGCGACCGGACAGCCGAGGAACGCTGAGCCAGGTAATCAATCCCCGTGCGTTGGTCAAAAATGACCTCACACCTTCTGATTGTAGAAGACGTGTTCGTGTGTGTGTGTGTGTGTGTGTGTGTGTGTGTGTGTGTGTGTGTGTGTGTGTGTGTGTGTGTGTGCCCCACTATCCCTCTCTCTCTTCCCTCCCCCCTCCCCTCCTTTCGCTTCTGTCCAACTCGCCTCTCTGTCCTTCCCACGAAAGGATACCACCACACGTCCATCTGTCTGGCCAAATAAACTTGCCGTCACCCAAACTATGAAGACAAACTGTTCACAGGCATGGGCACGAAAAGAAAATCATGGCCGGAATCATCACCAGACTGAAGCACGTATCGCCACAAAATCTTAAACTTAAAAAAAAATGATTACCAAAATACTGATCAGTGAGAATGGGGAGGATGGGAGATGACGCTATGGAGTCATATTCCTTTCTGAAACTGTACTCGACGCTCTTTTCTAAAGGAAAATAAATGCCGGCGTCAACCAGTCCGGGAGATCCAAACACCTGCAGGGTTGGTCAGAAAACTGGATCAACACTCCAAGAAACAAGCAGATCAAGGACTTGATGTGGCTGTGGAGCGGTGGGACGACAGAGCTGTACGAGTCATTGCAGCCCGATGGCTGAAGAACACATAGTTCCGAACTGACAGCGTATGGATGGATGTGCAGTAGTCGTACGTTGGCAGCGGCTGAGGATGTCCGTTTTAGACCAGTTCCAGCGGGTTCCTGAGGCAGCAGGATGTCTTCCAGGTAGATCACCCATCCTCCAGCAAGTCAACACGTTTGAAACCCCTGACTTTGGATTTAATTACCCAGCCCTGAAAATGGTGGTGAACTTAACTTTTACGAAGCAGGAACAACATCGTCTTTTCAGATTGATTGGAGGGAGAGTGACCCTCTGACAGGGGATCAACAACCAAGTCGCCATATTCGTCCTGACGAAGTCCACAAGGGATGAACTTTCGCGACTCTTCGTCTTCGTCTTACTTCTTCTTCTTCTTTGTCTTCTTCTTCTTCTTCTTCTTTTCTTCTTCTTCTTCTTTTCTTCTTCTTCTTTATTCTTCTTCTTCACCTTCTTCTTCTTGGTATTCTTCTTCTTCACCTTTTCTTGTTCTTCTTGTTCTTCTTCTTGTTCTTCTTGTTTGTCTTCTTCTTCTTCTTCTTCTTCTTCTTCTTCTTCTTCTTTTCGTCTTCTTCTTCTTCTTCTTCTTCTTCTTCTTCTTTCTTCTTCTTCTTCTTTTCTTCTTCTTTTCTTCTTCTTCTTCTTCTTCTTTCTTTTCTTCTTCTTCTTCTTCTTCTTTCTTCTTCTTCTTCTTCTTCTTCTTTTCTTCTTCTTTTTCTTCTTCTTGTTCGTTCTTCTTCTTCTTCTTCTTCTTCTTCTTCTTCTTCTTCTTCTTCTTCTTCTTCTTCTCCGTACACAGTGACACTCACTTTGATGAAA
>CM065739.1:54842989-54852989 GCA_033310375.1 Conus canariensis
GAGAAAGGAGAGGAGTGAGAGAGTGAGTGAGTGAGTGAGTAAGACAGAGAGAGAGAGAGAGAGAGAGAGAGAGAGAGAGAGAGAGAGAGAGAGAGAGAGAGAGAATAATTGCCAGAAATTTTAAGTACAAGTGGATTTTAGAAACGTCGTAGTCGACTGACAGCGAATGTTAACTTTGCCATCCAACAATTAATAAGTAAAAAGACAAAGACGATTTCCATCAAGTTAAAGAACGAGTAAAAAGCTGAGAAATCAGCTTAAGGCAATCAGCCTTTGTCATCTCCATCACTGGACCGATTCTTCCCGTTACTGATTCTTGCCGTATATCGCTATATCTGAGATTTAGCTCCAGCTTAATGATTTCAAAATAACAATGGTAATTAAAAGAAAAAGACCATACACGCACAACCAAACTCCCAAATACTGTTCATCGGATTATCCTTTAGCCATATGGCAACATGGTTTACCTTTCTCCCAAACGATACTTTAGGAGAGAAAAGAAAACGTACATGAATAAAACAAACAAACAAACAAAAAGAACGGCGACAAATACACTTTGAGGAGTAAAAAGGACGAACATCGATTTAGTGCCTTGGTAGACTTCAACTACTGAACCAAACGAATGCTGTTAATTGGCTTATTCTTTAGCCATACTGGCATCTTGGTTTAACTTGTTCCCGAACGATACTTCAGAAAATAGCGACAGAAAATACTGCGACGAGTGAAAAGGACGTGCATCGACTGAATGCCTTGGCAAATGCCAACTACTGTACTAAACAATTGCTGCTAATTGTTTTTTTCTTTAGCCATACTGGCATCATGGTTTACCTTGATCCCGAACGACACTTTAGAAAAAAAAAAAGGTGAAAACGACAATTGTACTTTGACGAGTAAAAGGGACGTGCCTTGAGTGAATGCCTTGGTAAACGCCCACTACTTACTAAACGAATGCTGTTAATTGGTTTATCTTTCAGCCATACTAGCATCATGGTTTACCTTGTTCCCAACCAACACTTTTTAAAAAAATGTAGGGGGATTTAAAACAAAAAACGGCTACAAATATACTGCGTGAGGAAGGTAAAAAAGTCGAAGCCATACAACGCTCATGAATTAATTGCAATATTTCGGTTTATGATAAAAACGCTCTTCAAGCACCAACACTGGCCAACTGAAAACAAAACAGCATGGAATTCTGTGGTTGTGGAACTGAAGAGAGTTCAGCTGAAAAAAAAAGTTCACTGGGGAAAAAAAAGAGTTCATGGGAAAAAATTCACTGAGGGATGGGGTATGGAGGAGAAGTTGTAGGAAGGCATGGAGAAAAGGGAGGGGATGGGGGGGAGGGCGGGGGGTGAAGGTGTAACGGGGTGGAAAGCAAAGAGTGGGAAGTGGAGAGATGGTGGCGAAATGAGCTGGGAGGGGGAGAGACAACCAAAATAACAACAATCACGGTAACAATACTAACAATAATCATTGTTCTTGTGGAGGGATGGTAGTGAAATGGGCTGGGGGGGGGGGGGGGACAATAAAATTAACAATCATAGTAACAATACTAACAATAATCATCATCACTACCATTCCCTTTCCCACCATTGCCATAAGCAAATTAATAAATCAGTAAATAGAGAAGGCTCGAAAAGAAATTGAAAGAAAAAACATATACTTTGTGGAGTAAAACGGACGTGCATCGACTGAATGCCTTGGCAAACGCCAACTACGGTACTAAAATAACGAACAGAGCCAGCTTCGGCCGCAGACGAACAAATCCTCGACAGATAACCGACCTTTCATCAGTCTCATCAAATCATCGGCAGAAGCGGCGCAGAACGATAAAACGCGGTAACGACCCGGCAATGGAAAGCACCGAATCCTATCACCCACCCCACCCCAAAACAACCCCCCCCCTCCCCTTCCTCATTCCCCCCTCTCCCCCCTCCCCCTCGCCTGCCTTTTCTTAATGACCGTCCCGCCAGCGCGGCTCGGCAAACCTGACCTCTCACCTTCGCTCATTTGCATAATTCCTCTCGCGAGACTTTGCGCGGCATCTTGTTGTTTGGGTTTGGCCAATGGTTGTCAGTTTGGGTGCTTTGGTCGGGGAGTGGGTTTTTATTACGGGGAGGGGTAGGGGGTGGGGGGTAAGGGGGTGGAGGGATGAATTCAGCAGGGCTTGATTAATTGTCCTTGCCTTATGGGCGGGTTCGGTTTCTTTTCGCTCGTCCGCCACCTCCTTCCTCTCCTCCTCCTCTTTCCTCCCTATTTATGAATGTATTCGGGTTTTTTTTTATCTCTTAGTCATCAAGTGATTGTGGCGGGATATAATGGGATGGGACTTGCTCTCTCTCTCTCTCTCTCTCTCTCTCTCTCTCTCTCTCTCTCTCTCTCTCTCTCTCTCTCTCCACGCCTCTATCTCTCCCCCACGCCTCTCTATCTCTCTTCCCACGCGTCTCAGTCTCTCCCCGCACGCTTCTCTCTCTCTCTCTCTCTCTCTCTCTCTCTCTCTCTCTCTCTCTCACACACACACACCACACACACACACACACACACACCTCTGTCTCTGTCTCTCTCTGTCTTTCTCTCTCTCTCGGAATTGCTCAAAGACTTTTTAAACACTTGTATAAGAAAACGCAGACACTTTTTAGAGACCTTTTCAGACGATGCTGCCATCTACTAAGTGATTGGAGGAAACCAGTCTGCGAGCTTCATGGTTCCGCCTCGTCCACCTCTCCATCGATGACATCAGGGCGAGGAGCCGATTTCCCCAACTGATTAGACTGACGGCAGTTAAAAGCGTCATCAAACATTCATTTATTGTTCAACATGGCTGAGTTTTGCTGCTGCATGTCGTGACCTTACAAGCAGAGCAAAAAATGCTTTGTTATGCATTTTCCAAAATGGATTATGCAAGCTGAAGTGTCACTCTCACTCTTGCGTGTTTCGGTTAGTTGACTCACAGGTTCAATCTTTTGCTCAGTATGGCGACTCAGTTATGGGGACTGGACCATGCAGCTCTCGACTGCGTTTGTTTGCTTTTAAAAGATTCTTCAGCGTTGACATGCGGATACCTAATAACCTTGTGTAAGGACAAACAGACAGATATCCTATCTACATAAACTCAGCGATAAGGTGCACCAGGTTTTTGGTCAGAACTGACGAGAATGGACCAATGCAGATTTCTTTATACGGTCTACAGAATGCTTTTTCAATTGACATTCGCGAGGGAAGAAACACTGAGCCTCAAATATTCGCTGTGAATTGTACACGTTTGGGTTTGGATGTGTGTGGTTAAATCAAGGCGTACACAGGACTAACGAGTTTCTGGTACATTTTTAAGAAAGGCTGATTTCGGTAGATGACAAGACTGGAATTTCCACGTTAATAATGACAGGTTCAACGTTTCCAGAACCTTTTGTACTGTTCTTGATGTTAAAACATCTTTATTAATCATTTTGGACAGGCGTTTAAGATACATACTGACAAGATTCAGACTTGGCATTTCTGAAATCGCAGTTACATTATAATCGCTATAGATGATAGATCACACAGTGAAGGTGAATTAATACGTCCACTTTGTCTGAAAGAGAAAGAAAGCGAGGTATATTTTGTTTTACATTGTCCAGTTCTATTTGACCTAAGAGCACAGCACATTCTGCTGAAATATTACGAGGGAGTCAACTTAGATGGCAAGTACGCTTGAAAAAAACCAACAGGAATCTGTCAATCTATCTTTATAAAGCCTAAAATTTGCGTTCCACTCTCAGTTCTTAGATTTACTACGAAGTGAGTTATGGATGATATCACTATTTACAATTGTCAGTTCTGAAAAAAAAGTTTGTACATATGTACCTCTTCAGGAGGGGCAATGGCCTTAACATGAATAAACTTTCTGTACTCTCTCTCTCTCTCTCTCTCTCTCTCTCTCTCTCTCTCTCTCTCTCTCTCTCTCTCTCTCTCTTCCCACAAGCCTCTCTTTGTCTCTGTCCCAACGCCTCTCTCTCTCTCTCTCTCTCTCTCTCTCTCTCTCTCTCTCTCCCCTCTCTCTTTCATACACCTCTCTTTGTCTCTCCCCTCTCCCCCACATCTCTCTCTCTCTCTCTCTCTCTCTCTCTCTCTCTCTCTCTCTCTCTCTCTCTCTCTCTCTCTCTCTCCCTCTCTCTCTCACTGCAGAATTGCTCAAAGACTTTTTAACACTTGTGTAAAAAAAAAAAAAAAAAAAAAAAAAAACGCAGACACTTTTTAAGAGACCTTTTCAGGCGATGTTGCCATCTTCTAGGAGAGCGACTGGATGGCACCAACCTGTCACTCTGGCAGGTGAACGATTCCATCTCGCCGAGACCTTTTCCTCTGATTACGGCGAGGACCGTGCAGCATGATTTCCCCTGTTGTGATGAGACTGACGGCAGTCAAAAGCGCCATTAAACATGCTCGACATTTACCGCCACACGACCTGAGAGGGCTTTTTTTTTTAACGATCGGGCTGAACTTTCCAGGTGCCTTCCTCAGCATTCTCGGGTTTCATTTTCATCCTTTGTATCCTACCCCCTCCCCCCCTCCTTCTCTTCTTCTCCCCCTGTCCTATTTCTTCCGCCCTCCCACCCCTCCCCCCACCCCACCCTCATCCCACTCCCATACCCCTGCCTCTTCTCATCGCTGTCCCTGAAATGTCTGGGAAATAAAGTGACACGATGCAGAACGATGTTTATACATCTGGAAACTTGATGCCAGGGAACAAGCGTGGGATTGTTATCTCTTTGTTATTCATTTCAGTTTTAAAAAAAAAGAAAAAAGAATAAAGAGGGTAATGATGAAAATGAAGAAGACGAGACGAAGATGGATGAGGAGGAGGAGGAGAAGGAGGCGCTGAGAGAGAGAGAGAGAGAGAGAGAGAGAGAGAGAGAGAGAGAGAGAGAGAGAGAGAGTCAAAGTCAAGTCAAAGTCAAAATTTTATTTAGAGATGGAAACATTGAATAAGCAACATATCTGCTTTTTTACATCAAGCCATCTATGAAAAAAGAAAGAGAAAAAAAAATCAAATCGTGTACAATGCCTTTCGTCAAAAGAAAAGTAAACATACCGTCTTCCCCCCTCCCATCTCCTCCCCTTTACCACTCACTTCCATTCACGTAAAAGGTATCAATGCTCATTGCCGCCCCTATGGTTACATTCACGAAGTGTATATCTTTACCAGTGTATTTCTTTTCTGCACAGGATGGACATTTTTTCAGTATCATATGTGGTTAACGATTCATGAGATAATCTTTCAATTTTTTCTGAAACGTGTTTTTATTTTTTGTATTTTTTAAGGGTTTTGTGAGTTTATTCCACAGATTTCCACCTGAATATACAAAACTGGATTTGTATAAATTGTTGCGTGGTCTAGGAATGGACAATAAATGATTACGTCTATGGCAATTGTCTCTAAATGTTTCTGTAATCTTTTGGGGAGCTGTTCCATTAATAACGTTATGCATACAAAGGGCTTTATTGAAAAAGAGTCTGTTTGGGAAGGTTAATATTTTGAGTTGTTTGTAATCTTCATCAGTTAGGGAGCTCGATTTTAACAATACTAATTTCAATGCTCGTTTGTACAGACGATGAATTAATTTTAAGTTATGTTCACTACAGTTGTCCCAAAGGGTTGATGCATAATCAATTAATGACAAAATATGTGCACAGAAAAAAAGTTTTCGAGAGTGGCCATCGAGGAAATTTTTTATCCGAGACAACTGAAATATTTTTTTGAAAGGCGTTTTGCTAAGAATGTTATATGTTCAGTCCAAGATAAATCTTTGTCAATTATGACACCTAGTGTTTTGTGTGAACTGACTTCCTCAACTTTATTGTTGGATATGAGTAAAGGCTGAAAATTTGATTTCATTTTTTGTCGTTTTTGTCTTGTACACACGTACATGCACTTTGTTTTAATAGCATTTAAAGACATATGGTTTAGTTGTGTCCATTCAGTAAGTTTATCGATATCTGCTTGAAGCTTAATTGTTAATTCATAGGCATCAGAGTCGTTTTCGTGAAGAGATGTATCATCTGCAAATATTTCGCATTTACATTTAACAAAACAAGGCAAATCATTTACGTAAATTGTAAACAAAAGAGGTCCTAACACAAAGCCTTGTGGAACACCATATTTGACAGGCATAAATGTTGACAATTTGTCAGCTACAGCTACTAATTGTTTTCGGTCACATAAAAAAGATGAAATAAGACTTATGAATTCTGGAGTCAGTTTCTAAAGTTCAAGTTTACGGCGCAACAAAGAATGGTTGATGACATCAAAAGCTTTTTCAAAGTCTACGAAGAGAATACCTGCAAATTTATTCTCGTTTATGCTGCAAAGAAGACTGTCGATAAGTTGTATGAGGGCTGTGTGGCAAGAATGATGTTTTCGAAAGCCCCACTGACTTTCGTGGAGAAGTTTGTTATCAGCGAAATAAGAATACAGAGACTTATGCATGTGTTTTTCGATCGGTTTTTGCAATGGCTGATAAAATGGATATCGGTCTGTAATTTGATGGGTTTGAGGAATCCCCGGTTTTATACAGAGGAATAACTTTAGCTTCTTTAAATTTTAGAGGAAAAGTTTGTTTATCTATGCATAAATTGTATAAGTATATCAAAGTATCTGTGATAACAGGACATGACAACTTAAGTATTTTTGTCTCGATACCATCTAAATCACGAGTATTTGATTGGGTTGAAGTAGACAAAGCTTTACTAACATCTAAAATGGTCATGGGTTTCAGACTAAATGGAACAAGAATATCCTTAGAATGGATGTATTGTTCTAAATAATTGAGATCATTTTCACTAGATCTATCATTTAATATGATTCTATCTGCTATGGTTGCAGAGTGATAATTTAGTTGATCTACAGATATGTCTGAGCTCATTTGTTGACTTTTTGACACATGTTTATTAGTTAATATGTTAATTGCTTTCCAAATTTGCCTGGTATCTTTGGTAGAAGTTAACATTTTTCTAAAGTAAGTACGTTTTGATTTCCGTTTTAATGACGTCACTTTATTTCTTTTTTTCTGAATTCTTCATTTGTTCCGAAATTACTCAAATGATTCCTTTTATTAATTTCTGTGTCAATTTCTTTAGTTATCCAAGGAGGTTTTGGTTCCTGTTTAATCCTTTTCTTTATAAAAGGGGCGTGTTTATTATATACGGAGGAAAACGTATCAATCCAAAATTCAGCTGCTTTATTTGGATCTCTGATTTGATAAATGAGGTCCAATTGTGCTTCAGAAAGGTCAGTAAGGAAACTTTCTTCTTTATAGTTTCTAAAGAGAGAGAGAGAGAGAGAGAGAGAGGGAAAGAGAGAGAGAGAGAGAGACAGAGAGAGAGAGAGACAGAGAGATGTATTACACAAAACAAAAATCCAAAAGAAAACTTCTGTTTTGTTTGTATTGGATTTTTCTGCATAAAATGTTATAGGCAGCACAAGGGAACGTGGCTCTCTGAGAGAAGAAGAAACCATTACGGCTCACCGGTTGATCCATAAAAGAGATCAACACGTGCTTTTTCTTCGTTCATGCAAACAATGAACATCCATCTAACCTCTGTGTGTGTTGTGTTGTGTGTGTGTGTGTGTGTGTGTGTGTGTGTGTGTGTGTGTGTGTATGCGCCTCTGTCTCTGTCTGTCTGTCTGTCTGTCTGTCTGTCTCTCTCTCTCTCTCTCTGTATGCATCTCTGTCTCTGTCTCTCTGTCTCTCTCTCTCTCTCTCTCTCTCTCTCTGTATGCGCCTCTGTCTCTGTCTGTCTCTCTCTCTTCTTCTCTCTCTCTCTCTCTCTCTCTCCATCTCTCCCTCTCCACTACCCATATCTCTCTCTCCCCCCCCCCCCCCCCCCAACGGAACCCTTCACAATTTCCCTCAAGACCCTTAACTCTCGTGCCAGAAGACGTGAACCGGAATCTCCGGTGAAGCGACATGGGAAGTTTCGCAAGCTCCAGCGACTGAGCGGAAGAAACAGGACCCTGTGAGCTCATTGGCTAAATTTCCTCGACCTTTCGCTCGAGTGGGTGACAGAAAGGAGCAGATTGTCTCCCCTGATTGCAGGGAGGCTGTTAAAGGCGCCATTCAACGTGGTCCACCTGTTTTCCAGGCACGCGCTCATCGGGCGGCTCACGATCGGCTGAATTTTTCAGAGCGGTCCTCCAGTGTTCGCCCGTTTTTACTCTCTCTCTCTCTCTCTTCTCTCTCTCTCTCTCTCTCTCTCTCTCGTGCTGTCCTAAAGCGTCCAGCGTCTGATGAGAGATGAATAACGCATTGAATTCGGAGTGCTCGTATCCTCTTTGATGACTTTAAACTTCAGATTCCGTGATTTGACAAAGTATCAATCACTTTATTGATGTGACAGAGAGAGAGAGAGAGAGAGAGAGAGAGAGAGAGAGAGAGAGAGAGAGAGAGAGAAATGACAAATGTTTTATTGTGTATAGGCCTGTGGCCCGTTACAATGAGGGGAACGGCAAACGACTGTTAAATTCAAAACGAGACAAACCAACCTAACATTCACACATTGCTAGAAATCCGATATCAACCGCAATAATCGCAGAAAAATATGAAAATATAAAACAAAACTTGCTCTGCGTTTCAAAGCCAAAAAGAGGAGTTTAGGCAAATTCAGTGGAATGAGATCACTATTAAACGGACATTCTCCTGTCAGAGCCACAACATTGTGCACGCCATCCACTGCCAGCTGTGTGGTAAGATCTATGTAGGCGAGACATCTTGCACACTTGAGACGCGCATCTCTGAACACCTGGCCGACATCCGCCACCATCGGCCCAAACCAGTCGCTCTACACTTTAACCACACCCAACACAACATCAACCATGTCAAAGTCCTGGTACTTTGGCAATCACAGAGCGACAACTTGGAACGCTTTATGCAAGAATCTCATCTTATTGCCAAACTGGGCACCCTCCATCCTCATGGCATCAACATCCAAAAGTAGTATGTACCATTCCACCTCTGCAGCTCCAGCCTGCCATATCCTCCACCTACACAAACCCATACTACCATACCTCCCACTGCTTACCTCACACATAAGTTGCAGCTATCATCCCTTTCCCTTTTCCTACACTCTCTGAGTCTCTCCACTTGCTACATCAATCTACTCATCCCCCCCCCCCCTTCCCCTCCCCTAGTAATGATCGGTGTAGTGGTGTTGGTGGGGATGGCTGGGGGTGGAGGTGGGGGTGACCAATGAGTGAGGCTGACATTGCAAATGGAACACACACACGCGCGCGCGCGCGCACGCACACACACACACACACACACACACACACACACACACACACACACACACACACACACACACACATATATATATATATATATTTTTTTTTTCATTTATTTATTTGATCAGCATATCTTTTGTTACAACTTCATAACTATTACAAATGTTATGTTTAATACTATCATTAATATAACTATCATTCTTTACAATATTTCTGACATTCCAGCTTACACTTTTCCAGCCTCCTATAGCATTACCATCATTACTTTAATAATGGTTACAATCACAATTATTATCAAAACTACTAACATGGATATCATGATTATCAATATACCTATTAGATAACTACCGAGGACAGGCTTGTGTGAGATTTGTTATGCTGACGTGGCAACTGCCTTTGGTTCTTCTTGTGAGAGAAGACGGGGAGACAACGGCCTATTGAGGCTTTTCTTTTCTTTTCATTTTTTTTTTTTTTACAGAAGTCCAAGGTTGTACCGTTATAATGCCCTGGGTTTTTTCTTTTCTTTTTCTTTCTTTCTTTCTTTCTTTCTTCTTCGTGTGTTGTGTGTGTGTGTGTGTGTGTGTGTGTGTGTGTGTGTGTGTGTGTGTGTGTTGTGTGCTGTGTGTGTTCTGTGTGTGTGTGTGTGTGTGTGTGTGTGTGTGTGTGTGTGTGTGTGTGTGTGTGTGTGTTGGTGTATGTGTGTGTGTGTGTGCGTGCGTGCGTGTGTGTGTGTTTGTGTTTGTG
>CM065739.1:54860489-54870489 GCA_033310375.1 Conus canariensis
CACTGATAGTACAAGGTAGTGCTTTTACAGTCTGAAAGTCGACACGACTGAACTACATATTATGAGCTATCTTGTTATCTCTTTGTCAGAAGTAGACACAACGATGATGGAAAAAGGAGGAATAGAGAGATGGAGGAGGAGGAAAGCGGGAGGGGGAGTGAAAGAGGGAGGGTGGGAGGGTGAGAGAGAGAGAGTTTTAATTCTGTGTGAAAATTAATCACACAATAAGTTCCATTTTACTGGATTAGGTTCCTCTACATTAACACATGACGACTATACGGAAACGTGCGTAGCTGACAGATGAAAAACAAAACTATAACAGCTCACTAGTTGATGGCATCAGAGAGTCTGTGTACATGTATACCATGATATATCTACTCTCTCTCTCTCTCTCTCTCTCTCTCTCTCTCTCTCTCCTCTTCTCTCTCTCTCTCTCTTCACCTCCAGCAGAACATTTAAAAATTCCCCCCAAGACCCTTAACTTTCGACAGAAGCCCTCAACCAGAAACTCCCAAGCTCCAGCGACTGGACGGAGCCATCAGGACTCCGTGAGCTCATTGGCTAAATTTCCTCGACCTTTCGCTCGACTGGGTGACAGAAAGGAGCAGATTGTCTCCCCTGATTGCAGGGAGGCCGTTAAAGGCGCCATTCAACGTGGTCCATGTGTTTCCCAGGCACGTGCTCATCGGGCGGCTCACGGTCGGCTGAATTTTTCAGAGGGGTCCCCCAGTGTTCGCCCGTTTTACTCTCCCTCTCTCGTGCTGTCCGTAAGTGTTGTGTTTCTGATGACAGATGAATAACGCATTGGATTCGGAGCGCGTGTGCACCCTTTGGTGACTGTAAGCTGCAGGTTTCATGATTTGACTGAGTATCGATTACATTATTATTGACAAGGGAGAGGTCGGGGCGCGCGGGCGCGCGCGCGCTCGAGAGAGAAAGAGAGACAGAGAGAGAGAGAGAGAGAGAAACAGAGAGAGAGAGAGAGAGAAAGACAGAGAAAGACAGACGGAGACACACACACTGACGCAGACAGACAAACACTGAGGCTTAGAGAGAGGGAGAGAGGGAGAGAGAGACACAGATAGAGACAGAGACAGACAGACAGGCCGACAGACAGACAGACAGGCTGGCAGGCAGGCAGACAGACATGAAATTGTGAATGAAGGAGGTAAGCTAGTAAAGCCTTAACTCATTGGGAGAGCGGGGGGGTGGGGGGGGGGGGGGGGGGAATAGGGGTTGTTGTTCATACAATAAATTTCAAGGAAAAAATACATGGCAGAAAAACATCATCACGATAAGGAAACCATATCGCGGTCAGTGTTACCTATCTGAACCACAACATGACCGCCAACATGGCCGCCAGCATGCTTATCCGCAACCATCACGGATTTAATAATAATAATAATAATGAATACTTATATAGCGCCTATTCTCGGCTAGAGACCAAGCTCTAAGCGCTTTACAATCCACACTCGTTTACACAACGGGCTGCCTACCTGGGTAGTGCCGACTGAAGAGCTGCCAGCTGGCGCTTCATTCAGTCGTTTCCCGTGTCATCCAGTCAACATCGTTCACTCAATTTCCTTACTTCCTTCATTCTTTCCATTTCTCACGCAGGGTGCATGCTATGTGTAACGTGTCATCCATACCAACGGCCAAACTGGCCTTCTCTTCCGAAAGTTGGTGATGGGATTTTACGTGTGTGCAAGACGTTATGCGTGCGTTCACACACGGAACCTCGGTTTATAGTCTCACTCGAAGGACTGTATGGGAAATGGAGTCAGAACCAATGTTAACTCCGAGGGACCTCCCCCCCCCCCTCCCCCCACCCCGTCTGTACCGAAACGGCCCGGCGGAGATTCGAACCCGCAACCCCAGGATCACGAGTCCGGCGCTCTACCAGCTGAGCTATTCCGGCTCCCAGCGTTGACAGCTGGGCTGTTACTGCAAGTCAGTTTCATGTCTTAACTGCATGTACAGTGAATTCTAGGCTCCTCTCCACGTCTTGCAGGAAGAAGAAGTAAAGAAAAAGGCACACCTGCAGGTCTTGTAGATACGTCAGTGTATCACCAATCGTAGCGTTGTCTGAACGATCACCCTGAAGAAGAAAAATATATGTTCTTACGGTCATTTCTTCCTTCTACTTCATGATTATTTCCAGCTGCCTCGACATCTTCAAGTTGTGCATTGTGTTGTGGACTATTCAGTCAGTAGGTGGTCTTGCCCTCTTCACAGATCATTTGACATCGACTCGTCCACACAGCCTTTTATTAACACCTGGTTTGACCGACAGCAAAACCCAACACCGTGGCTTCATCAAAAGCGACTGTCACAAACATTAACAGCTGGTTTGACCAACGCAAACTCCAACACCGTGGCTTCATCGAATGCGACTGTTACAGACATTAACATCTAGTTTGACCAACACAAAACCCAACACCGTAGCTTCATCGAATGCGACTATTACAGACATTAACATCTAGTTTGACCAACACAAAACTCCAACTCCGTGGCTTCATCGAATGCGACTGTTACAGACATTAACATCTGGTTTGACCAACACAAAACCCCAAACACCGTGACTTCATCGAATGCGACTGTTACAGACATTAACATCTGGTTTGACCAACACAAAACCCAACACCGTGGCTTCATTGAATGCGACTGTCAGACATTAACATCTGGTTTGACCAACACAAAACCCAACACCGTGGCTTCATTGAATGCGACTGTCAGACATTAACATCTGGTTTGACCGACACAAAGTCCAACACCGTGGCTTCATCAAAAGCGACTGTCACAAACATTAATATCTGGTTTGACCGACACAAACTCCAACACCGTGGATTCATTGAATGCGACTGTCACAAACATTAACATCTAGTTTGACCGACACAAAGTCCAACACCGTGGATTCATCAAAAGCGACTGTCACAAACATTAACATCTGGTTTGACCGACACAAAGTCCAACACCGTGGATTCATCGAATGCGACTGTTACGACATTAACATCTGGTTTGACCGACACAAAATCCAACACCGTGGCTTCATTGAATGCGACTGTCAGACATTAACATCTGGTTTGACCGACACAAAGTCCAACACCGTGGATTCATCGAATGCGACTGTTACGACATTAACATCTGGTTTGACCGACACAAGTCCAACACCGTGGCTTCATCAAAAGCGACTGTCACGACAGTTAGAATCCTATTTTCGCCCAGTCATCTTAGAGTCCAAACCGTGCGCAGATCAAAGCAACTGTCACGGACTGTTTGATCCTATTTTCGCCCCATGTCAGTTCCTTGTTGGAGGTCAATGTGCCATGAATCTCGTGCGCAGATCGGAAAGCGGAGGGGAGGGGGGTGGGGGGTGGAGGGGGGATTATCACGTAGGAAAATGTCATCACCAGACCTGGTTTGGCTGTTGTCGGTATTGTCAACATGAAACAGGCTTGACGACGTCGGTAGGAAATGAATTCGACGGAGAAAACAAATGTTCACCTGCTCGCATCTGCTGCCTCTGTCTGTGGGTTTCAGCTCTGTTACTATTACCTGTTCATCTGTGACGTCATTTCCGTTGGTACACAACTCGGCGGCCTTCGGTTCGAGTGGCAGGGGCTGAGTCGGTCGTCAACAGCAGAATGACGACCGTTTGCTTTCTTCTTTCAGCCGATTTCAAACGAGCGCAGTGTCTTCTCCTGCAGCGCGACAGTTGAGCGTGGTTTCTACAGGAGGTGGAAGACCTTCGACGGGCATACTGAACGATTTACAAGCGATGAAGGTTCAAATCTACCAGAGCAACTTAAAACACGTCTTGCTGGGAGTCGGACAAAGGAAGCCACACCCCCAGAGAGGGAGGGGGGGAGAGAGAGAGAGAGAGAGAGAGAGACAGAGCAGAGACAGAGACAGACAGACAGACAGAGTCAGAGGGAGAGAGAGAGAGGTGAATTTCCAATTTCGTGCGAAAAGAATCCTGACAATAATCTCCATGTGTCTCGATTAGGCTTCTCTGCATAAAATGCGACAGTCATCACGAAGAAACTTGCCTCGCAGAGAGAGAAAGAAGCCATTACATTTCACTGGTTAACGTCATGAGAGAGAGAGAGAGTAAACGCGTGTTTCCAACCATTCAAGTGCACTTTGTCCTCTCTCTCTCTCTTCTCTCTCCTCCTCTCTCTCTCTTCACCCACCCACCCACCCACCCACCCATACACACACACACACCAAAACGCTTCAAAATTTCCCCCCTAACATCCTTCAACTCTCACGCCAAAAGACATGCACCAGAAACTCCACTGTACCGACACGAGACTTATTTCCCAAGCTCCAGTCACTGGACAGAGCAGATATACGACTCTGTGAGATCACTGGCTGAATTTCGTCCACCTCTCGGTTGACTGGTTGAAAGAAAGCACCGTAGATTGCCCTCTACTGCACGGATGCAGTTAAAGGCGTCATCACACGTGGACGACGTGTTCCGCTGCACGTTCCTTCGGGTGGCTCACGATCCGTTCAACAGAGGCTTCCTCCAGCCATCGACTGTCGTTGTTTTCTCCTTCCAGCCGTCTGACGTGTTATTGTTCTGACTGAGAGATAGATGACGCAACTGGTTTTTGGAGCGCGTTTGTACACTTTTGGGGGATTCCACACTTCAGAGGATGAACTTTTGTTGAATCAAATAGTTTGTGAAACATATCAAATGGCTCTCTTTCAAATGTTTTACATTAGATTGCAATGTGCCCAGACAGCCTGTTTCCGCCCCCCTCCTCCCCCCCCCCCCCCCCCCCCCCCCCCCCGCAGTCATGATACCATCAAGTCCACGTAACCTTCAAATACAATCCTAGATATTTACATCTTCTGTGTGTGTGTGGTATGTGTGTGTGTGTGTGTGTGTGTGTGTGTGTGTGTGTGTGTGTGTGTGTGTGTGTGTGTGTGTGTGTGTTTCATACCACCAAATTTCTTTCGAAGCCAAACACCACCGTCTCCAAAAACTTTTTTAAAATTCATATGAACACAATTTTTTTTTCCTGTAGATTTATGTAGGATAATCCACTAATTCTGTAGACTAATTACCGGCGAATGCCATTCTTCAGAAGATGAACCAAAGACATGGTTTTTTTTTTTTTTGAACTTGAATGATTTTCGAAATCGATCAAAACTTTATGAAGCCTCCGATTTAAAGAAGTTGCTTTTAAAGGACAGCAAGCAAAGTAACCATGTGATCCACAATTGAACGATATTTCGTGCACACACACACACACACACACACACACACACACACACACACACACACACACACACACACACACACCACAACACACACACACAACACACACACACACACACACACACACACACACACACACACACACACACACACACCACAGTACACCACACACATACCACACCACACCACACCCACATAAACGATTTTTAGCAATCCCGATGCTTCATTCCCACTGCCTCTTTGTTGTCTAATTCTGTGCTCTGCAGGACCCCCCCCCCCCCCACCCACCCCCCCCCCCCCCCCCCCCCCCTCTTCCTCCCGGGGCAGAATGTTATTGAATCGTGCTTTGGGTGCCAGAATAGCTCCGTTGGTAGAGCGCCCGACTCGTGATCCTGGAGTTCGAATTTCGGTACAGGGGGGATTTTTCCCTCGGAGTTAACATTGGTTCTGACTCCATTCCCCATACAGTCCTTCGAATGAGACTATAAACCGAGGTTCCGTGTGTGAACGCACGCACAACATCTTGCACACACGTAAAATCCCATCACCAACTTTCGGAAGAGAAGGCCAGTTTGGCCGTTGGTATGGACGACACGTTACACATAGCATGCAGCTTCCCTGAAGATGGAGTATGGCTGCCTTAATGGCAGGATAAAAAACTGTCATACACACAAAACTCCACTGCCTGTCTATACAGGCAGTGTCCGCAGGAGTATCAGCCTGCGTACGCAGAAAGAAAGAAAGAAAGAAGAATCGTGCTTTTTTTTTCATCTTATCTTTCTATCTTTCTTCTCTTCCCAAAAGCTGAGCAATTTCACGCAGCATTCCATGTCTGCCCTGAGAAGACTCTTCTTTGTTAACCGTGTTCCTCCTCCAGTTAATAATGATGCGATTAATCAGTATATTGCCTGTGCATGGCTTTCTCTCGTTGTCCACCACTGCCTTTCCTTTTCAGTGAGTTAAATATATATCCTGGTAGCATAACTTACCTAAACGTCAAGAATTCAAAAGAACAAAAAAAGCTTAACAAGGAGTAGGAGTGCATCGAATTAAAGGAACGACCTTTTTCAAAATGAACAGGATTTGATTAAAAGTTTAAGTTTAGCTTTAGCTAGCCTTGATATCATAGCCCAGCCTCTTAGAGGCCTTTTTCAGGACTATTATCACAGTGGGGAAAAGTCAACATCGACATCATTATTCATATCAATAGCATGGCACCTGAATTATGGACATCCCTCGGTTGGTTGGTTGGCTGGTGCATTGTTAGGAGTTTATCGTCAGCTAGGCACTTGGCTGGGTTGTTTGTTTGTTCATTTGTTGGCTGTATGTTTTTCCTCCTTCGTCGAGGATCTCGAATGATATGCGTTTGGCGAAGCTTCGTTTTGACAGATTTTACCTGTGACAAAAATTCAGTCTGTCAGTCAGTCAGTCAGTGTGTGTGTGTGTGTGTGTGTGTGTGTGTGTGTGTGTGTGTGTGTGTGTGTGTGTGTGTGTGTGTGTGTGTTGTCTCTCTCTCTCTCTCTCTCTCCTCTCTCTCTACTCTCTCTCTCTCTGTATGTGTGTGCTTGCGTTCTCTCTCTCTCTCTCTCTCTCTCTCTCTCTCTCTCTCTCTCCCCCTCCCCCTCCCCCGTGTGTGTGTGTGTGTGTGTGTGTGTGTGTGTTGTGTGTGTGTGTGTGTGTGTGTGTGTGTTGTGTGTGCTTGCTTGTATGTGTGTTCGGGTCGATGGCTTTTTACGTCAGTCTGCTGTTCCCGCGGCCAGAAATCACCGACAACGACCGACCCGTCCCGGAAGTTCCTGTCATGCGCAGCGGCGGTCCTTCCCCATTAATTGTCGTCTCTTGTTTTTTGCTGTGGGTCGACCCGCCTCCAGTCGATGCCAGAGCTCTTGTCACGGGCAGGACGGGGTTGCGTGGATTAAAGCCTTTTTCTGTCAGTGCGGGTTAGCACCCTTCTTTGACCAGAATGGATCCCCCCCCCCCCTCCCTCACCTTTGCGCTCCCCTCCCCCCTGCCTCCTTTCATACCACTCCCTCTATCTTTTTCTCTGTCTGTCTGTCTGTCTGTCTGCCTCTCTCTCTCTTCTCTCTCTCTCTCTCTCTCTCTCTCTCTCTCTCTCTCTCTCTCTCTCTCTCTCCTTCGCTTCTTATGGGGAATACACAGGCCTATTCAGTGGAGGTCAGGTTTTCGTTTTTGTGTAGAGTATAGATTGATAGATACATAGAGAGAGAGAGAGAGAGAGAGAGAGAGAGAGAGAGAGAGAGGGGGGGGTTAAATCACTTTCAAAGAACTCGTCTTTATATTTCATTTGGGGGGGAGGGGGGTGGGGGAGACAGACATTCGGTTTCCCAGGCATCTGAAATTGTCGTGTTGAAACGTCCAGACATCCGGGTGGTAAATGTGTAATCTTCATCACCTATGGACGTCAGGGCAGTCTACTGTTGAGGGGTTCACCGAGCCAAAGGGCACCACACTGTGGAAACATGGGGCCGGCCCAACCCCCTCCTTCTCCCTCCCATGAATCTCTCCCGGGACTTTCCTGGCTTGAATCCTGGCAGCGCCAGGGAAATAATTTAAAAAAAAAATTCTGACAGTGGCGGGCATCTAGGAGTCATGACCAGGATGCGGCCACACCCTCTCTTTAGAGAGTGAGTTCAGGGCCGAAACACTTGTCTGAGGGGAAGGGGAGGGCGGAGGTCATCTTTGAAGACCTTTCGCTGTCGAGCTCCCTCCAAGAGTATCCTCCTACTCACAGGCCTATAGGCAGCAAAAGGCAATCAGCTATTTGAGGTTCACTGTGTCTAGGGCAAGGAGTCACAGAAAACGGAGCCCAACCCTTCTCTTTCGTTACGTGAAAGCTGTCCTGGACTGAATCAGGTAGACGTTTACTGCTGGAAGGGCAGAGAGCGTTTTCAAGCCGTAAAAACCCGACAACCATCAGCGCTTGAAACCTGACACCGTCAGCTCTTACAGACGAAGACCCCAGCCATATGACTGCGCCCATCTCCCCCCCCCCCCCTTTCCCACTTCGTCCCCGCACTCCCCGGGCACAGGTAGTAGCACGTGTTGAGCCTGGACCAGTATCGCTGTATACTCACGTCAATGTCCCCACTACGACCGCTTTTGCTGCTACTACTGTTATGGTTGTTGGTGCTTCTTCTTCTTCTTCTTCTTCTTCTTCTTCTTCTTCTTCTTCTTCTTCTTCTTCTCTGCTGCTGTGCTGCTGCTGCTGTTGCTGCTGCTGCGCTGCTGCTGACTGCTAGTACTATACTACCACCACCACCACCACTTCGAAGTTCAACGTTTCTACTTTTGCCTGTGTGATCACTGTCAATCCTGCCACACGCGAATAGTCGCATGTTGTCCTTGGGATTATATTTAAACATCAATGTGGACGTCTTTATTTTTTTTGTTTTTGGAGGGGTGGGGATTTAGAGTCTCGCTTGATGGACTACGTCAGCGTTGGCGACGACGTCGACGTCCGCTCCATCCACACTGAGGTCGGGGAGGGCACCCAGGACCGACGGGTCAAGACAGACAGCAAGGCTTTAAACCACTGGGCCTGTCAGCTTTCTGTCCGTCGCCATGAGCAGGGTGATGGAGGAGGAGGAGGAAGAGGAGGAGGAGGAGGAGGAGGAGGACAAGATGGACAGAGAGAGATGGACAGAGAGAGAAAAAGATCCCTCCCCCCCCATCCCCACCTTTCATAGCCACACCTGTGGACCGTTCCTGACGATGCGCGGTGTGACTGCCGGTGTCCAACAAGGACTCACCTGAGACCATCGTTAGTGACCGTCGCCACTCCTAATCCAACTTCTCCGTCACTCTGGTTCTCAGAGAGAGAAAGAGAGAGAGGGGGGGGGGGGTGAAGGAGTGTAAAACAGGTGAGAGAGGGTGAGGGGCTTATAAGACCCTTTCGTGCATAATTGAAATGAGGACAGGCACTGCTGATCACCACGACTTGCCGCAGCGTACAACACAGCCCGATGACTGCTAGTAGTAGGTACAGAAGCCTGTCCATCGTGCAGACACAGTCCTGGACGTCCTGCTACGAAAGGGGCAAAGAGGAGACACAGCAAAGAGAAACCCAAAGTAGAAACGACACCAGTCCAACCCCCCCCCCCCACCACCACCACCACCACCACCTCCAGCCCCTCCCCAATCCTCTACTCGCCCGAACTCGGGGAGGGGGAGAGGGGGGAGGGAGAGAAAGAGAGAGATAGGGGGGGGGGGGGAGGGAAATGAGAGCGAGTTTGCGAACGAAACAGATCTACAGAAAACTAGAGAGCAAGAGCAAACGAGTGAGAGAGAGAGAGAGAGAGAGAGAGAGAGAGAGAGAGAGAGAGAGAGAGAGAGAGAGAAGAAGAGAGGGGAAGGGAGCGAGAGAGAGGAAGAGAGAGAGAGAAAGAGAGTGAGAGCGAGGAGGGGGGAAAGGGAGCGGATGAGTGACTAAGTGAGTGAACAAGACAGATTTAGAGAAAAATAGAGAGCAAGAGCAAACAAGAGAGAGAGAGAGAGAGAGAGAGAGAGAGAGAGAGAGAGAGAGAGAGAGAGGAGACAGAAAGCGAGGGGGGAGCGGGTGAGTGAGTGGGTGAGTGAACAAGACAGATTTAGAGAAAAATAGAGAGTAATAGTAAACGTGAGAGAGAGACAGAGAGAGAAACAGAGAGACAGAATAGATCTGAGAAACAGACAGACAGACAGACACGAGCAGAGAGACAGAGAGAGACAGAAAGAGACAGAGAGTGAGAGAGAAAGGGAGAGCGAGAGAGA
>CM065739.1:54875489-54882989 GCA_033310375.1 Conus canariensis
GAGCGCCGGACTCGTGATATTGGTGATCCTCGGGTTGCGGGTTCGAATCTCCGCCGAGCCGTTTCGGTACTCCCTCGGAGTTAACATTGGTTCTGACTCCGTTTCCCAAAGAGTCCTTCGAATGAGACTATAAACCGAGGTTCCGTGTGTGAACGTACGCATAACATCTTGCACACACGTAAAATCCCATCACCAACTTCCGAAAGAGAAGGCCAGTTTGGCCGTTGGTATGGATGACACATTACACATAGCATGTACCCTGCGTGAGAAATGGAAAGAATGAAGGAAGTAAGGATATTGAGTGAACGATATTGACTGGATGACACGGGAAACGACTGAATGAAGCGCCAGCTGGCAGCTCTTCAGTCGGCACTACCCAGGTAGCCAGCCCGTTGTGTGAACGAGTGTGGATTGTAAAGCGTTTAGAGCTTGGTCTCTAGCCGAGGATAGGCGCTATATAAATATTCATAATAATAATAATGTGAACAGCGAACTGTTCAGGAATCAGACAACAGCCAGTCAAACACAGAATCAAACTGGGACAAAAACCCACTTTCTAAAACGCAGTGACAAACATTGAATCACACAGGAACTGAAGTTTGCTCAATGGAAAGCGTTTAAAAAAATACACAAAGTCATTTAGGAATTAAACCATGGTCAATGAAAAGCAGTTCAAAGTACTGAGTCATCTAGAAACTAAGGTCAACAAAACGCAGTCATTGAGCCATTAAGAAAGTAGAGCTTGGTCAATGAAACAGTTATCAATACTGAGCCATGCAAGAACCACAACTTGTTCAATGTAACAGTTACAAATACTGAACCATTCTGGAACCAAAACTCAATAAAATAGTTACAAACGCTGAGCAGTTCTGGAAATAAACTCTCTTTAGCCGTGCGCCAACGCAGACAAAACCAAACCAAACCAAAACAAAACAAAAAAGAAGAAGAAAACAGAAGAAAAAATCAAGCCGTCCGCTAGGAATTGTACTCCACTTAGTCAAGCATGAATACAAACATGGATTCAGTCAAGAACTAGAGATTCACTGCGCGGGAGAGCGCACACCACTGTCACAATCCAACGGATCCTGGATTCCCCATTGATCCAGATCCCCATTAATCCAGACCAAAATAGGATGTGTTCGCCTTGGGACAAGTCCAATTTTTGCAAAAACTTTCGTTTTTTTTTAAAACCCACTTGTACAGTAGGGTTTCTTTTTTGTTGTTTTTGTTTACTTATTTTGTTTTGTTTTGCGTAATCTTGTGAACAGACACACAAACATGTAACCTTGCAGGATCTGTTCTTATTCTGGATCGGCCCTGAAAATCATCTACATTTAGTAGGTTCATGCTTGGGGCGCGTTATCTATTCATTTATTTATTTGAGAGTTCTTTTATAGGGCCTATCTTCTCTCAGAGACTCAGCTCTAAGCGCTTTGCAATCCAAGCTCTCGTTTCGGCTTCCTACCTGGGTAGAGCCGACTGAAGGGCTGCCTGCTGGCGCTATATTCAGTCGTTTCCCCGTGTGGCGTTCAGTCGAATATCAGTTACTCATTTTTTACGCAGGCTTTCCATTTTTCACAAAGGATGATGTTAGTGTATATGTGTCATCCATCTCAACTGGAAGGATTTTTTGAGAAATGGAGTCAGAAGCGGTGTTAAATCCAAGGGGAAAATCCCCCTTGCGCCGAAACGGCCTGGCGGCGAATCGAACCCTCAACCCCAAGATCACAGTCTGGCTTTCTACCAGCTGAGCTATTGCAGCCTGTTCCGCACCATTTCTCAACCAATTTTTTTCCAGAACGGTTCAGTAGGTTTTACGTAAGCTGACTAACATACAGACAAACAAGTAAAAAAAAAATTTAAAAAAGTAACCCAAGCGACATCGGTAATTAAACTCTAGTCCGTCAGACTAACTTCAAAATGTTCACGCTTTCCTTTTTTTTTTCCCTCAGGTGTCGCCTCAGTCATCGGTGCCAGCAAGACAGATGTTGTCGTTGAGGTGTACTGGTCCGAAGGGAAATCTCCCCTGATTTAATCATCTTCCCTTTTCTTTTCCAGTAATGACGTATAATGGAGGAACAAGGACCTGACTCACCCAGACCGGATCCGGGTTAGCGTGCTGTGAAACGTCAGCTGATTGGTCGATACTGTCTGCGACATTTACATTCTCAAACTTTCAGAGAAAACAAAATCAATCAAATTCCAAATCCTAATTATGCTACTCGTTGAATTACAACGAACAATGTTGAACGGGATAATGATAGAGAATGCCTTCGCCACATACATAACTTGGAACATTCCATAAGCGCTAACTTGTTGCTGTTAAAATTTTGATGTTGACTGTAAAGTTGTAAAACGGATCCCGGATTCGCTCTTTGATCCGGAGATTCACATCACAAATCCATACGTATCTAAATGCATTGACTGGTTCTTTTGGAAGGAAATGTTTGTTCATACCCATGGAAAGATATGCAGAAGGATGAATTTGTTACGTGGATGAAGAACGCTGACATCTGATTCTGGGTTAAAAAAAAAAAGAAGAAAAAAAAAAGGGCATTTTTCCAATCGAGAGCCGAACCTCAGGTCCCATGAACGAGGAAGTACCCCCACCCCCACCCCCCTCTCCACACCCCACCCCTCCCCTCCACCTCACCTTTAGCCTCGTGCCACCAAACTTTAAGCTGTCATCCTAAATCACCCTGTCCTCACCCCCACCCCCACCCCATTCAATACTGCCCCCCAGGGATAATTCCGCCAGGCAAGGGTCACGGGGGGGAATGGTTTGTGACGTTCACCTCCCTTCATTAGGACCGGATCGGAGGCTGTTAGTTAATCGTAACTCACATTAGGAAACAGCGGAACCACGAGGCCGACTTCCGGCATGCGCGCGCGCGCCGTTACTGACGGAGCTGCTAAAAGCCCGCCTGACGTTTGTGCCCTTTCGTGTTTTAAGAGAATCGCCGTGGGAAGCGTAGGTGTAGCTCTGCTAGCGAGCATCCCCCACCAGATTCGCTTCTGTGTTGTTGTTTTTTTTGTTTGTTTGTTTGTTTGTTTTTTGAGGTTACGGAAATTCGGTCATGACAGGAGAGTCTGTCTTGAATTGTGAGCATTTAGAGAGAGAGAGAGAGAGAGAGAGAGAGAAGAGAGAGGAGAGAGAGAGAGAGAGAGAGAGAGAGAGTTGTCTGAATATCATTCCGAAATGGTTTTGGTGAAAGGGTTTAGGCAGGAAAAATAAAAGTCTTTTAAATTTGTTTCCTTGTTTCTTCGGTTGTTTGTTTTGTTTTTAGGAGGATGCGGTTTTGTTTTTACATCTAATTATGTAAACCAGAATGACAAGCAAGAGAGTAATCTTTCCGTGCGCTTGTCATGTTTAAGTTTTATTTGTCTTTCGTGATGAATCCCTTAGTGGTGGAAACGCAGAATATTTTGTACTATGTTCTGCTGCTCTTCTAATCGTTCAGCAGATAAACAACCTTTCTTTCTTTCTTACATTATTTTTTTTTCTCTCTGTACCCCCACGTCCCTTCTTCCCATTTTTTTTCTCCTTTTCTTCATTTATTCTCTCTCTGTCTCTCTGTCTCTCTCTCTCTCTCTCTCTCTCTCTCTCTCTCTTTCCCTCTCTTCTCCTCCCCCTCTCTCTCTTCTTTCCTCTCTCTCTCTCTCTCTCTCTCTCTCTCTCTCTTTCTCTTCTCTTCTCTTCTCTTTATTTCTCTCTCTCTCTCTCTCTCTCTCTCTTCTCTCTCCTCTCTCTCTCTCTCTCCCTGTCTCTGTCTCTTTTCTCTTCTCTTTCTCCTCTCTCTCTCTCTTCCTTCTCTCTCTCTTCTCCTCTCTTCTCTTCCTCTTCCTCTTCTCTCTCTCTCTCCCTCTCTTCTCCTCTCTCTCTCTCTCTCTCTCTCTCTCTCTCTCTTCCTCTCTCTCTCTCTCTCCCTGTCTCTGTCTCTTTCCCTCTCTTCTCCTCCCCCTCTCTCTCTCTTCTTTCCTCTCTCTCTCTTTCTTTCTCTCTCCCTCTCTCTCCCCTCCTTCCCTCCTCTCTCTCTCTCTCTCTCTCTCTCTCTCTCTCTCTCTCCCTCTCTCCCTCCCCTCCCCTCTGACCCTCTCTCTTTCTATGTTGTTTTTGAGTTACACAAACGTCAGCTTCATTACATTCTCATGCAATTTAAAGTACGGTTAGAGAGCAGAACAAACGCTGAATGTATGAGCAGAAGTCAATTGGGGATCTGATTTATATAATGATTACAAGGGGAAAAAACAAAAACAAAAAACGATGGAACAAGCATCTGTTTCCGTACGCGTGTCACTGAATTTTCCTCCAGGGTCGAAACGAAAAATGGGAGCACTTTATGGCCGACACCGGAGGCTAAAGTTTTTCCGGAATTTAGGGAGAACACGCGTGATAAATGGCAGTAGCGGAAGCCGTTTACGAGAGCTCTAGAGTGCCCTCCCTTGTTCTGTCCCTGGCGGGGTCGTTTTTGGAGTGGTCGCCCCTTTCGTTGTCGAAGGCTTCGGAGAGGGACTAAGTTGACGATTTGCATTCACGGTCGATGGAGTGGCCTGTTGTTTCTGTCTCTTGCTGGATCGGTTGTTAGGCCGTCTGTTCGTCTGTCTCTGTTTTTGTTTTTGTTTTTTCTTTCGTCAGTCTGTCTGTCTTATGTCTTTATTAGTTTACTGATCTGTCTGTCTGTCTGTCTGTCTCAATCTCTCTGTCTTTCTCTTTCTCTCTCTTTGTCTTGCTGTGTGTGTGTGTGTGCGTGTGTGTGTGTGTGTGTGTGTGTGTGTGTGTGTGTGTGTGTGTGTGTGTGTGTCTGTCTGTCTGTCTGTCGGTCTCTCTCCCTCTCTCTCTCTCTCTCTCTCTCTCCTTTGCCTCTGTCAGTGTGTCTGTCCTCCCCCCATCTCTCTCTCTCTCTCTCTCTCTCTCTCTCTCTCTCTCTCTCTCTCTCTCTCTCTCTCCTCTCTCTCTAACCTATCTGTGGGCCTGTGCTGATGCCTAGCAAGTACACTGGATTATGGCATCAAGGAGCACAAATCTGCTGAATCTTCATCATTAGTTTTCCAACCCACCATCGTTTACGTTTTTTGTTTTTGTTTTTTTTTACCTCAAGTGTTCATGAACACATGAAAAAACGAATGTAGTCAGTCAGTTTATGAGTGACTCCTGCCAACTGGGTTACCTTCTTTTTTTTAAATTACGCCTGTTGGTTTATGATTCATCAAAACAGTTTTTTCACGCATTTGGGAAATAACTCTCTCAGTCCGTAACGACCTTCTCTTTCCTTACTGGTAAATGACTTTTGTGTTCACAACTGAGCTGTCCCAAAGATCCAATCCAGGATCCGTTCAACTTTGTGGAGGTTTGCGGACTCCCACGCGTCCTTTCAGCTGTGATTGAAATCCTGTCGTCTGCTCTACTTTCAAACGATGTCTGTCTGAAACCCAAAGCCCAGGCGCACATCAAAGGCCTCTGGCAAGAGAAATGGAACTCGCAGACGGGTAACAAACGGTTCCAAATCCGTCCAAACCTGAAAGAGTTTTTAACCATGTTCCCGAGGCGGTCGTAAAGAAGAAACGGTCTTGTGCCGTTTGCATACAGGCCACTCCTTTAACGACCATTCCTGTCCTTCAAAAGGCGAAGAAGCTCTGTGGTGCATTTCATGTCACATTCCACTCACAGGGAAACATATTCTTTCAGAGTGTTGGGACTTGCATGATGTGAGACATAAACACTTTACAACAGACTCCATGAAAACCTTGTTCAGAGATGTCCCACTTGATGTGATCTTTGAATTTCTGAAAGAGATCAACATTTTTCATCCGATCTAAGATTTTACAGAAGACAGATTTTCTTTTAAACAAAATTCCGGTGTGTTTTTCGAAAGTGTATTTTAAAAGGTTGTATGAATGAGTTTTTCTTCTTTTTTTTTTTTTTTCCTTTTTTTCCCCTTTTTTTCTGAATGACTTGTGAGTTAACTTCAACGTGGTGACAGCCCTGGTATGGCCCCTTTGCGGTCGGCTGGGCTATAAACAACATTACCTTACCTTACCTGTCTCGTCATAGAGTCTCCTCATCTCTCCTCTCTCCCATCGTACTGTCTTTTTGGCAGGGCTGCTCAGGATCTAACCGGCGAGATGCTTTGGATTGAAATGATGAATGGAAGAATTCGCGTGGAACGGCCGTTGTTTTAAAGTCGTTACGCCAGTGTATATTGTTTGCCCGTCAGAGTTAATCCACGGAGTGTGCACTCAACGTGCGCTTAAAGAAACGTCATTCAGATGATTGTCTCGAGCCCAGCAAAAAATATATTTTTAGCGCGGGATTTCTATTCAGGCCAGAAAAGCAGTCATTGCTTCATTGTGTCGTGGGTGTGCGCGGTGCTAGCGTGATCGTGTCGTATATTCCGAACTGAAAGAAACAGCTAGGTTGTTTTTCTTTCCTGCACCCCCCCCCCCCCCCCCCCCCCCCCCCCCCCCTCCCCCCTTCCCCTCCGCCGTTGAATGACAACGACATTTGTATATCACCGTCTCTGTGTTCGTGAATCAAGGTCTTTCCGTCTCACTTGGTCTCACTTCGTTTGTCTGTGTTTCCATCATTCTGTCATTGCGTCCGATCTCTCTCCCCCTCTGTCTGTCTGTCTGTCTGTCTGTCTGTCTGTCTGTCTGTCTCTCTCTCTCTCTCTCTCTCTCTCTCTCTCTCTCTCTCTCTCTCTCAGTTTGTATCTTCATCTGCATAACTGCATACGTTTCTCGTTCTCTGTCTCTGTTTGTCCGTCTCCTCTCTGTGTCTGTTTCTATCTTCTGTCTGTCTGTCTGTCTCTCTCTCTCTCTCTCTCTCTCTCACTGTCTCTATCTATCTTTCTGTCTTTTTCTTCTCTCTTCTTTCTCTCTCTCTCTCTCTCTCTCTCTCTCTCTCTCTCTCCCCTCTCTCTCTCTCTCTCTCTCTCTCTAGTTGTAGTCATTTACGGCCGGTTTTGATAGAAATGGAGATGAAGGTAAATGCTAGCGTTGTGTAAAAAACGTGAACAGTGAAATGAAAGCAACGATCAGAGGCCAAATGTTCCGTGTTTTGCCGTAGCTGCAAACAGCGGGATGTTTGTATCCCTGTGCAATGTTCTTTGTTCATTAATGAACTGGCCCCGGAAATAATTGAACATAATAAAACACAGAGCAACTTTTGATCTCATACAATTTTTCCATTTCATTTTGAGCTGACGATATTACATTATTGTCTCTAAGGGTAATTGGTCTTCAATGGCAACTAAAATAGTTTGTATTCGGCAGCAACTAGACTGAAGTCGAAATCTAATTTGAAGACTAGCGTCATTGTATTTCAGAAAGGGAGTATTAAATTTGGTTAAAACAAATGAAAACTGATTTTTCCATTCATGAAAAGATTGACTTATGTGAATGCAATAGTGATTGTTGTCAGCGTTTACAAACGAACATCTTGGAATATACTTCCTTAATTAAACTCAGTTAATTTTATGCGCTACGCTACCGCAAACAGAG
>CM065739.1:54890489-54892989 GCA_033310375.1 Conus canariensis
TTTACGGGTAGGAATGTTTAATGGCATACGTACAGACTTTCAGACTTTCAAATTTGCGTATGTGACTCCCAAACCTGAGTTGCATAAGTTAGTAAGGCTTATCTGCGTGTGAATCGGTTCCAGAATGAACAATATAAAATATAAAAAGTTAAAATAAAAAAAAGATCATTAGACATTTGCTTTTCTTCTGTTTTTGTTTCAAGTTACTCAGTGTTACTACGATACTTTCTTTTCCCTTTTGTACAAAAGTCTTTCCATGGGTAATTCAAACTTAATTTCATTATCATAATTCAGGCCAAAATATCATTCCTGTATTTTTCCTAAGTACAAATATAATTTAACCACTGTTACCTCCTTCGCGGCTCCAGAGAGAGAGAGAGAGAGAGAGAGAGAGAGAGAGGGAGAGAGAGAGACAGAGACAGGGAGACAGAGAGGCAAGAGAGAGAGAGAGAGAGAGAGAGAGGAGAGAGAGAGAGATATGCTTTGATGTTTTATTGCCTTCAGCATAACAAGTCGTTAAGGCAAAGGGGTACGTATACGACTTAACACATTGCATCATTGAAGAATGAGGAAAACAGATTGTGATGAAATGAACAAAATCATCAGACCGTAATGGATGAAACTATCGCTCACATTGTTAGGAAAGAGCAGATATTTATAACGTAAACTAGCTCACACAGTGAACGATTTAATCCGGTTAGAAGACCCATACAGACCATCCTTTCCTACCGAGAGAGAGAGAGAGAGAGGAGAGAGAGAGAGAGAGAGAGAGAGACAGAGAGAGACAGAGACAGAGACAGAGACAGAGAGAGAGAGAGAGAGAGAGAGAGAGAGGAGAGAGAGAAAGACAGAGAGGAGAGAGAAGAGAGAGAGAGAGAGAGAGAGAGAGAGAGACGAAGAGAGGAGACAGAGGAGAGAGAGAGAGAGAGAGAGAGATCAGAGAAGAGAGAGAGAGAGAAGAGAGAGGAGACGAGAGACAGGAGAGAGAGAGAGAGATTCAGCGAGAGAGAGAGAGAGAGAAGAGAGAGAGAGAGAGAGAGAGACGAGAGAGAGAGAGAGAGAGATTCCGCGCAAAACTGGACAAATCTGCATCTGTCTTGAAAGGAACGGTAACTCTCTTCCTCCACAAACCTCGGTACAAACCTTGGCAAGACGGAACGCTCCTTCTTTTGACACGACTGGAAGGGGAAACACACGGCGACACCTTGACTGAGGTGTGTCTATACCGAGATGACCGTCATCGTCTGAAGTTGCGGAACAGAACCCTGAAATCTATGGATGCTGCCACCACTCACTGGCAATACACCGCCAACACCACCACCACCACCACTAACATTGAAGACCTGGAAGCGAAGCAGTGGATGTTTGCAGATAGGAAAAACCAGCAGGTTTTTTGTTGTTTTTTTTTGTTTGTTTTTTTTTTTTCTGTTCCAGTCTTTTTATTCAGTCGTGTCGGTGAAGATTGGGTCACGTATTGAATAACCATAAGACATTTTATCCGGGAGATTTTCTTTCTGACGGGGTGGAGTTTTTTGTGTTTTTTTTTTTTTTTTTTCATGGTCTTGCATGCAGCTTACCACAAAACATTATATTTTATTCATTATATCATTTATTGCAAATCGCGCCATTATTCATTTGGCATGCCATAAATCCAAGAGCACCCTAAAACATGCTGTTCTGGAATGCCACAGTATTGTTGGTGGAAGAAAAATCGCCTTTCCAGTGTCTGTTAGGAGAATTCTTAACCAGTTGTCAACTCCATCTCACGATTCTTTCCTCTCGATTAGGAGAATTGATAGCTATCGAAACTTGTGGTAATTGATAGATGGCGAGAGTGATGATCATTTATAAACGATGAAATTTGTGATAATGATAGATGATGAGTTCTGTGATAGATTATGGACAGCGAGGAAAAGGCTGCATTAAGAAATCACAAATGCCAGAGTGCGAGAATTCGTTCGCTGCCATTTGTCGTTCGTCACGGCATGGGGGTTGGGCGACTGTAGAAGTCTTTGCGGTGCCTATCTCTCTCCACATTTGTTGGTGCATAATGCATAGATCTATAACCAAACGCACAACAACGCTGAAGTGGATGATTGGATCGTTGATGTGCGTGGTTGATCTACCGTGCATACATATGAATGGTGTTCGGCTTTTACCATATCTGCTTACACGTTAACCTGAGACTTCAAAAGAAGACAGCTTTTAGGCAGCCGGAATTCGAACCCACAGTCTGTTGACCGACAATCCTGCTTGCTTAACCACCTGGCTATCAGTCTTGTCAATCACTGAGAGTGGAAACTTTCTGAAAAAAAAAGAATGTGATGCCCGCATGGTTGATGGTTTAGTCAATGATGTGGACAATTGATTGCTGGATCAAATGGTGAACCGCTTCAATCAGGAGCTAGAAGTTAATTCAGGTGGTTGTTTAATGGGAAAGAAAAGAAAGAAGAAGAAAAGATTTAAAGAAAGAAGAAGAAGTTAATGAGAAAGAAGAAGA
>CM065739.1:54910489-54912989 GCA_033310375.1 Conus canariensis
CTGCCGACCAATCAGAAGGCGTTACTATTCTTGGTGGATGAAGGGGAAGTAATGCTGAAGAACGTAATTTGGAAAGCCCTCCTTTTTGTAATTTTTTTTTTTAACATTTAGTCCATAAAGACAAACGTTTATCTTGGCTTCTGTCGAAGTAGATTTTCAGCGGAAAGAAACTGAATTAGAATCCAGACTGTTTAAAACTTTGACTTCGTTTTTCATCTCTGCCTCTCATGTTTATGTCTGTATATCAATATCCATATCTGAATCTGTCTGTCTGTCTGTCTCTCTATTTATCTGTCTTCTGTCTGTCTATCTGTCTATCCATCTATCTGTCTCTCTGTGTCTATTTGTCTGTATATGTATCTATCTTTCTATCTACATCTATCTCTATCTATCTATCTATCTATCTCAATGTATATCTATATGACGTGTGTGTATGTCTGTGTGTGTATGAGTGAGTGTGTGTGTGGGGGGGGGGGGAGGAAAGTGGGGTGCGTGCGTGCTTTCGTGTGTGTGTGTGTGCGTGTTTACATGCGTGAGGATGGTGGTGGTGGTGTCCGTGGGCGCGTAGAGCCACATGATTCCAACGAAATTCTCATAAACTCCCTAGCGACAGGTAGACAACTACCAAACCCCCACCTGCCTTCCCCCGTGTGTCTGCAGAAGCGGGAGCTGGCGGTGCAGGTGCTGTGGAACACCACGGAGGAGCTGAACATCCTGCACGAGGAGCTCTGGAAGGAGAAGGCCAACCACATCCTGGACCGCTTCCAGCGCGAGATGCACGTGCTCATCCACCGCGGCTGGGACGGCGCCCAGGCTGGGCAGAGCCTGACCTCCTGGACCCTGGGGTCGTCGCTGCTGTACTCCATCACCGTCATCACCACGATAGGTGGGTGGGGCCGGGTCTGTTGCCGTGTGTACTAAAGAGTCGACCTGTCATCAACACTAACACACAGGTATGCAGACCAGAAGAAAGTCTGTCACAGATACTACTAGCCGCCGTGGCAAAGTGGTTAGCGTCGCGGACGCCCGGCTGGGAGGTCGTGGGTTCGATTCCCCGTCAGAGCCGTTTTGTTTGTGGGATGTTTCTGCCCCCGAGCGGCTCTTACCCAGAGCTGAGGTTGGCATGGGCTCGTTTTGGAAGACTGCGACCACACAGTCGAGTTTCATCCATTTAATGGATTGGTCTCTGAGAGTGTCGATCAGATGTCTTGACTAACAGTGCAGGTGTGTGTGTTGACGCAGGGATATATCATGGAAGTGACCGTGGAGTGCAGTCTTGCAGTGCAGGCTCAGACCTGGATGGAAAGCCGTAGCATCATGTTCATCATCCTCATTCTGATCGATCAGACATAAACAAAATGTCTGGAATTCTGTAGCCCTTCTTGTTCTGCTTCCATCGTGACCTTTGTTCCGATGACCTCTCTCCACGCCTAAGCCTTTGATGAGGCCTTTTCGGGAAACACCCGTATCGACAAACTGATGGGGAGGTTCTTGAACGGACTATGGTGGCGCCCTCCGGAGAGAGTGCTCACAAACACGGGCTCCGCGACTGAGCAAATATCATCGTCAGCAGGAGGCTTAGTCAGCGGTGTCCTGAATATCTTTAATCAACAGCAGGCCCATTGAACACCACCGAAGCGACTCGGCAGCGCTGCAGTGTGGGTTGCTTCACGACGACATGACATTCACCTCTTCTTCGGATTGCCGGTGCCGAGGCTTGGGCGGCAGGGGTTGGGGGCAGGGATGGAAGAAGGGAGGAGGGGGGGGGGTTCGGGGGGGGGGGGGGGCGGAATGAGCCGCAGTTGCAGTTTCCACTGAAGTGGCACGGATTATGAGACAAAAAAAAAAAAAGTCGGCATGTCCCGAGCACTTGCTGCTTTGGACAGTTGCTCTAGCCAGGCATATATGTAGATTCGCCGGAATTGTCTCGCTACAGTCGGCAAAATGAAGGAGTGTGATTGTTGTGTACCTAGGCTTTCCTTTCTTCCAGCGTCATCCAAGGTCTGCCAGGTTGGGTTGGTGCAGACATCAATCGATCGATGCCGTGACTTACTTGTGACATTTTAGGCACATTGACGCTAAAAGGATTAACCGATCGATGCCAGACTTTTTTTTCCATCAAGAACTTGTGTATGTCAACCATGTACTAAAACAATTTGACGACACTATGCGAACCACTTATGAAACTTGGAAAAATGTTGTCGAACATGTGTATAAAATTGACAGGTATCCTTTTTCTTGCAGATTATTTGTCTACAATACTCGTTATCACATTATTGTTTGTACCTTAAATGCTCGTTAACATTAATTATATTGTTATGATAATTATGTACCTTATGGCTCTGGATGTTGTTATACTCCCTCTCTCTCTCTCTCTCTCTCTCTCTCTCTCTCTCTCTCTCTCTCTCTCTCTCTCTCTCTCTCTCTCTCTCTCTCTCAGTAGTCAGACAGAAGAGTCGAGAAGTGGACACCAGAAAGGTTTCAACGACGGAGAAGAGTT
>CM065739.1:54917989-54927989 GCA_033310375.1 Conus canariensis
GGCCACCTCCAGCCGCTACGGGCCCATGCCTCAGACGGGCTGGGAGACTACCAACACCAGGGTGCTGCCCAGGACCTTCAGCAGCAGCAGCAGCAGCGCCACCATCACCAACCTCAACGTCAACAACAACAACAACAACAATAACAGCAGCGGCGTCAACAACAAGAACAGCGGGGAGGGGAGCTGGGACGCGCCGTCCCAGTCCGTGCCTCGCTCCATGTCGGTCCCGCCCCAGACCCTAGCGGACACGCTGGACCTCCTGGAGCACATGAGCTTGTCGGCCAGGTCCTGCTCGCCGCCGGGATCGGCCAAGATCCACCGGAGCCGCTCGCCGGTGCGCGGCCGGCCCAAGTCTCGGGGCCCCGGGAACGAGGACCGGGGAGGGAACGTGGACGTGGCCACGGAGGAGGAAGAGGAGGAGGAGGAGGAGGAGGACACTGATAATACCCTGGATGCGGAGTCCATGGCTTCTTCCACCGATCTTGTGAAGGTAATAATAATAATAATATAATGATTTCTTATATAGCGTGTTTTTCTTATGCTGGGTTGCAGCGCTGACTCGCTCTAGAGTCCGTTGCTCCATTTCGCTCCATTCATCAGGCAGTCGTTTTGCTGTAACTGTTTGACTGGGGGTAGACACTAGAACTAAGGTGAAAACAGTTCAGGACTTTGATGTACAGATGGACAATTCATGCCTTTTTCCACTGTTGTTGTGTCAGATAATTCTATTGCAAAATTCGCACGTTGCACATCATTTGATCAAAGCACGTCAAAACTCACACTTGCCGCTTGCACACAGAAAGATTGCTTACACATTTTCTTGACAAAATTGTGATGTTTAAGAACATGAAATCAAAACGCTTCAGGCCAAAGAAAAGCGGTCCAGTATTTTCTTTACAGACAACATGAACTGTTTTCAAATAGAAGTATCGCACGTTTTAGTGAAAGGTATTATTTTTTCACTTCATTATGTCCACCTTAAGTTCTTTCATGTAAAATTTTAAAATGTGCATTTCTCCCATAATTCAGTAATATGTTTAAAAACAAATATCAGTGTAAGATAAAAGGACTGAAGATTTCGCTGTTCTTTGCTGTTTTCTTCTGATTAAAAAGGACCCGACAGATCTCTTTGAGTAGAAATGCACACTTGTAGTGAAAGATGTTCAAAATCAGCCCAGTATTGAAGTATTTCCTTTGGCACTGTTTCACGTATTCTTCAAGATCACGCTATAGTCGTGCCCCGAAGGAGACAAAAAGCCGACCCTCATGTGAGTAGTTTCTTGCACCGTTCTCTTCTCTTCACAGAAGCTACACACATTATCTGTTATACCCATACTCCCTGCTTTATTGCCTAACATTAGTATTCCCTGATATATCCGACTTCTTATTTGGATCATGGTAGTTTTAGACCTTTTTTCCTTTCGATTATTTTTCATCAGAACGTCTCCCAGATCGATCTGTGTGTCGATTTCATGTCAATGTAGTTTGGTGGTTAGACTTTCACGGTGTATTTCAGACATACCATGCTTACATTTTTGTAGAAGTTGCTGCACTTAGTGCAAATGTCACTTGCATTATTTTCAGCTGTAATACTTGATTTTCATGTTGTATTTCACTCTTATCTCTGGGAAGAACATTCGAAAATGATTTTACAATGTTCATCAATCTTCTCCAAACCTTTTACAGATGATGTTTTTTAGCCATATCTTTTGATTCAAAGTTCTTTATGTGATGTTTTGAGTATCTCATTTGATAATATGGAATGGCCTACGTATCTTTTTAAAACTCGTATTTACGCAATTTAATGTTCGCAATAAAGACATCTATCCAAAAATGGATAAAGTCTGTTTGTTTGGTATCATCTTCGGAACTAGACACGCCATGCTTTATTTCGAGGCATAGTCATATAAACGTAACGTCTATTTTGAAATTTAAAAGTTCATAGTCTTTGTGCATGGGTTTTGAATACCTGAAAGCACTGTCGGATATTTGGGATACATAGCCCTCCTTTTATGATTATAATCGTCTGATTTTTAGGATCTTATTCCTTTACAAACTTGTACGCTCCCACAGATTTGTAACACGCATAGTATAACAGAATAGTCTGAATGTCATTTGGATAAGATGAAGGGATTGGCGAGTAAAATTGGCTTTTGATTAAGATCTTAACACCAGAACCCTGCAAGCTAGTGTACTCTTTTAGCTGTGTCTTAAGTAGTGCTTTATGTTCAAGAAGATGATCTCTTTTATGTTTTGTTTCGGTCTTTTCTAAGCATTTTCAAACCGCAGCCATAACCTTTAGTTTTTACATCTCTCAATTCCATTTATTCTTGTTTTGAATGTTGTTGTTAAAACTGATTTCTTTTGTTTTCCTTCCTAGCCCAGCATGTTTTTTTTTTCTCATAGTATACAGTTTTAGTCCTGGAAATTCAAACATTAATATTTCAAGAAACGTTTGACAACATAATCTGCTTTTTAATAACTGAACCAGTTATCACCAGCTAAGTGAACCGTCTGTAAATCAATATCTGATTACATCATGTCCTTAATTTATTTTTGTTTCCTTTATATTGCTTGCGGAAAAAATATATACCACTCAACACTTGCTAGGGATCAGATATTCAACACACTGTAATGGTCCAGAATATTTGTCAATCAAAACTCAAACGGTCAAATACTGTTAATTAGTCATTATTTCATCCAAACCAAACAAAAATGAGGGAAATTCCATTAGATAAACCAAGAAACAGAATGGACAAATGACACAACCCCTAAAAGCCACCTGAAACAGGGCATGGAAGGGAAGAGTCAACCTGAACAATCCACTGCTGTCTGTGTAGAATTGAAAATGAATGGACTCTCAGTAATGTGTGTGACACCACGGGCTGCAATCACAGCTCTACAACGCCTCCTCATGCTGCAGATGAAGTTCCTGATCTGCTGCTGGGGGATTCTGGCCCATTCTTCCTGGAGGGCAACTCCAAGGTCATGGATGTTCTGAAGCAGCTGCTCACGTGCTTGAACAGCTCGCCCAATGATATCCCAGACATGCTCAATCGGACTGAGGTCTGGTGAGCGTGCAGGCCACTCCAAGCGTGCAATTCCCTCATTCTGAAGGTACTGGTTGACAATGTGGGCACGGTGAGGACGGGCATTGTCATCCACAAGGATGAAGTCGGGACCAATGGCACCAGCGTAGGGTTGACAATGTGGGCACGGTGAGGACGGGCATTGTCATCCACAAGGATGATGTCGGGACCAGTGGACACCAGCGTAGGGTCGGACAGTGGGGTGAAGAACCTCGTCACGGTATCGGACTGCATTCATGGTGCCATTCTCCATCACCAGCAGATCGGTTTTGCCTTGCATTGAAATGCCTCCCCCCACCATTACTGAGCCCCCACCATAGCGGTCATGCTGAGCAATGAATTGGGGTGGAATCGTTCATTCTGCCTTCGCCACACCCTCCTTCCCCGGTCAGTCACGTCCAAACAAAACCTGGACTCATCACTGAACAAAACTGGAGTCCAGTTTGCAGCAGTCCAGCCTTGGTGCTCCAGTGCCCACAGCAACCTTGCTTGTTTATGTTGTCTGGTCAATGGAACCCGAATTGCTGTGGCCCTTGAATGAAGACCACCGTCGTGAAGCCTTCTCCTGACTGTCTGGGTTGACACCCGGTTCCCTGATGCGTTCTGGAGGTCATGTTGCAGCTGTGTGGCATTGTGGAAAGGATTTCTTCGTGCCTGGACAAGGAGATATCGGTCCTCTCGCTGGGTTGTGACACGTGGGTGACCTCCAGAATGTCGTGGAGTGACTGTCCCTGTTGTTTGATATCGATTCCACATACGGGAAACAACGCTCCGGAATACGCCCAAGGCTCCAGCAACCTCTCGTTGCGATGATCCTCCTAGCAGCATCCCAACTCCTCTCGCCATATCTTCTGCGGAAAGGCGTCGTCTTTGTGCTTGCTGTTCCATTGTGGTGCGATAAACACTGCCCGAATCACACTGAACCACTGTTTGCCGGTCCCAAAACAGCAAATGTGACGCTGACCTCTCCCCCTGTTTACCCCCAGAATGAGGGGTCACGCAATTCACGTGCTCACCATGCTGCATGTTCCAGCGTGAAGGTGCAGGCAACAGTGTGATTGTCTTTCACATTGTTTTGTGTTGCTGGATCACGTGTTTATTGAAGTCGGTTCAAAATGATTTTTTTCATACACTGTTTTTAATTGCTGATCCCTAGCAAGTGTTGAGTGGTATAGTAGGCGATTTTATACCTCCTTCGCGACATAGTCTGCTCGTGAGAAACTCTTGGACGGTAAATAACGGGCAATACGCCAGAAGTATCTTCTGCAAAGACCGTAGATTCACTTGAACACTTATTCTCCAAACGTAACAGCTTTCCAAACTTTATATGGTCCCAATTAAGTGAATGGCAAGCTTTTTCAAAATCAGTTTACACGAGCGGGCAAGGAAGGTTCTTATTATTAGAGCAATACATTGCATTATAAAGCAATCTTAAGTTGTCTTTAATACATTGGATAGAGGAAACCCTACTAGTCGTCAGTTGAAACAATTTGATATTGTGCGCAAAGCAAATTGGTGCAACGTTACATATTACAATTAGTGTTTGAAATTGTCTCCATTTATGTAAATAATCTTATCCTCGAGTAAAAGAACAGATAACTTATTCTTTCAGTGTCACTGATAATGCACATTTTGTATTATATATCCGTAATTTGTCGACAATTCGTTTTTTAAAACGGAAAGAAAACAGGAGTAGCCATGAAAAATATAAATAAAGAAATGTTACGAAAGAAAGACAGATTTTCACGATCATTCCATCCGTAGTGGGGCTTTTTATCATCATCTGCATTTTCTTCAACGCATTAAATGCTTCTTGTAGAGCGATTAGTTTTTCGAATGCATCTGCTTCACTTTCTGTTAATAATTTTGTAATCGCTAACTTAGTTTTCACTAGTAAAAATTTCCAGTATTGCTCTCTGTGTATCTGGTGTACATAGAATTGTTCTAATTTTGTTTGACTTCTTTCATTTCCGTTAATATGCTATCTTTACAAGTAAGAACTTTCATCATTTCTTCTTGTTGTTGTTGTTGTTTTTCAGATGTGTCTTTTTATAGAAAAAAAAAATCTGTGAACTTTCTCAACGAGCGCGATCTTTTTTCTTTTCTTTTCTTTTCTTTTTTTTTTTTTACCAAAGAATGTTGTCTTATGTATTGCTCGATATTTCTCGATTTCGGTTAGCTACTTTAGAAAGTTTGCATAAGCTTAATAAGACTTGTTGAGTAAGACTACAAGATCATATATTTTGTTTGTTTGCTTGCTTAGAAAAATGTTCTTCCTTCAAAATATGATGTATGGTTTGTGTTCAGTAGTAAGATATCAAGAAATGGCACGGTTATGTGTAATCTGAATTTTATCACTGGAGATGATATCAATGCTTTTCCAGTTATAAACTACAATCAGTTATGAATCTCTAGTTTTCGTTAACTTTTCACTGACAAGATCAACACAATAACCAGAAAAGCATCTTCATGTCTTGATTTCCCGCATGTTAGTGACTCAAATCAAAAGTCCTGAAGATTGCAGCCCAGCAGGTCACAGAAGCCATATCAGAAGCGAAAGCGTATGATCAAAATCCAATTCTGAAAAGCCTAAACCATATCAGCCCTTTCCAGAAGGATTCAGTTGGAACATTTCAGTCTGATGAGAGTCAGTTGAGTACTATATTGGATCTGATGTCATTCTCGGCTCTACTTTGTTTCTGGTAGGTCTTCTATGCATTTCTATTTATCCACTGCAACCATATCTTTTTTAAGGAATAGAAGTGTAAAGAAATCATTCAATAGGGTTTAAATCACACATATCCAAGAACCGTCAGTCTTGAAATGTGTTGGCATTGATTCTGATCGTATGACTTATTTCTTAAATCATTGTGTAGCAAACAACTTTCAAATAATTGTATATTACCTTTTATGGTGTTTGTATTTTGGTTTTCCTGTGAAGACGTATATCTTGATATGTTTTATGTTCTTATGCCTGCTCAGTCTGTTCTCTCTTTAAACATGTTTTGCTTTTTTCCCCCTCTGTTTTGATGTCTTGACAGTAGAAAGAAACTCGTGGAGAGCGTGGCAGCAGAGAGTCCTCAGAAGAGAAGCCCCCTTCAAGCAAGTGTTTCGGCCCTTATCTCCTGACACTCTAGGGGGGTTGGGCCACACCCGGTTCATGACTCCGGATGTCCCTCTGCTGCCCCTTTTTTTCCCATCTTGGGACGAGCCATGGCTGGGATTCGAACCCATGACCCTCTGGACATGCTCATTTTCCACTTAATGACTCGCGCTTTAACCACTGAGCCACAGGGACACCTGATATTTGTAGGGAAATTAAGCCTTATGAAGTTCACTTTTGTTCCTCCTTGACCAGATCCAGCTTGAACACCTCTCTGCCGCTTCTGCCATTGCTTCCAGGGCTCTGGTTTTTTCCTTCCCTGCAACTGAGAGCTGTTTCATGAGGCTGTATGCAGACGTTCCTACAAACCCCCTAGCTCCAATTTCTGCAGTGAGGACTTTGACCTGATAGCCTTCTCTCCTCAGGCTGTTTGCCAGATCAGCATACTTTTCAGTCTTGTAGATTTGAGCTGCCTCCATTCTGTTCTCATATGGCACCGTGAGCTCGATCATGATCAGCTGCTTGGTTGACTTAGAGTGGACTACTATGTCTGGTCTCATGCCACTCTTGCTGATGATCTCTGGGTGACTCTTCCATTCTGGGAGGTCTGCAGTGCACTCCCAGTCATCTGCCCCGTCCAGCAGACTCTGCCTGCATGTTTCGAGTGGCACTGTTGTTCTTGGCCATGATTTGCTGCCTCCTGCCGTGAAGAATGTTGCGGGTGCTTTTGGAGTCCTGATTTTCCCTTTTGTGGTGTTGGTACTAGCCCAGACTACTTGTACAATTTCTTTGAGCACTTGGTTGTGCCTCCATGTGTACCTTCCTTGAGCCAGGGCTACTTTACATGAGCTTAGGACATGCTCCACTGTTTGTTTTTCATGGCAGAGGGGGCATGCAGGATCGTCTGTTTTCCCCCACTTCACCAGGTTTGCATTTGAGGGCAGAAGGTCATATGCAGATCTGAGAATGAAGCTGATCCTGAGAGGGGCCATGTGCCAAATGTCATTCCAAGTGAGACTTCTTTGGAGTGCATTCTCCCACGTTGTCCATTGCCCTTGCTGGCTCTGCTGGACTGCTTTTTGGAGCCTTTTTTGGTCTTCTTCTTTTCTCATCTCCTGAATCATCATGTCTCTTTTGGCTTTTCCTTTGGCCTTTGACCACCATTCAGTTTTGGTCACCCCCAGTCCCTGTCTGTTGGTCTGTGTGTGTCCTGTTATTTCTCTGATCTTGAGACTTTCTTTTGCAGAATCCATCGCCTCTTGAACTTTCCATTTTCTGCCTGTCTTCAGCTGGGGCTTAATTGCTTCTACCACCTTGTCTCCTGAGTCCTCCAGCATGCTTTGAAGTCTGATCTTCCCTGCTTTGTATTCCTCCAGGATGGATTTCAGGGGTAGTTTCAGCTTTGCTTGGCGACAGTACAGCGCTATGTCAGTCAGACAGGGTGGGACACCAAGCCATTTCCTTGTGAACTTGTTGATTTTGGCTTCCATTGCCTCCACTATGCTGGTGCAGATGTCGTATATCATCAGAGGCCATAGCAGCTTTGGTATCAGCATGAACTGCAGACACCAGACCTTGTATTTGCCAGGGAGCCCACACTGGTCAATGGTCTCCAAGCCTTCCTCCGCCATCTGCTTGGTTTCTTTTGCTCTTTGTGTGTCTTTCAGCGTATCATCATACCATCTTCCAAGGCTCTTGACTGGTTCTTCTGTAATTGTTGGAATGGCCTGGTTGGCAACACTGAAGACCACAGATCCGGCCACTTTTCCTTTCCTCAGTGAGAGACTCCGTGACTTCTTTGGCTTGAACTTCATTCTGGATGAGGCAACTATGTCGTCCAGCCTCTCCAGCACATGACGTGTCTCGTCTTCTCTGGATGAAATCACTGTAGTGTCATCCATGAAGGCCTTGAGAGGAGGCATCTTGTATCCATCACCAAGGTCTGTTTGTCTCGCGTTGTTTGTTGCTGCTTTCAAGATGAGTTCCATTGCCAGCACGAACAGTATTGGGGAAATTGCACAGCCCATTGCAATACCCACTTCCAAGTTGATCCAGTCTGTTGTGTACTCCTTGGTAGAGAAATCTGAAAACTTGTCAACTTCTATGTTTTGTCATGTTTTCTATTTTGATTTTGTTTTGTTGTCATGTTCTGTCAGTACACCTGGAAAGTTATCGTGTTCTGTATTTTAACAGTTCGTATGTTCTCACGTGCTCTCAGTAACTCCAGGAAACAATTCCTGTTTATTGCTTTGATATGTCTTAATGTTCTCATGTTCTACCGACAAATGCTGGAAAATTGTGGTGGATTTACCGAATATGCTTCTCTGAATCTTTCCACTCCCACCCCAAAGTATTAAACCTAGTCACAATCTGTGATCAATCTGTATCAGCTGGGAGAGCTTAACGGATAAAGACCTGCTTAAGGGATAGGTTAGACCATAACCGTAGCATCGTGCGGTATGTGACTGCCAGTCATGGTCTCTGCCCCATCCCGCAGGTCGCCAACGCGCTGAGGAGGGAACGCCAGAAGGAGCAACATCACCTACAACAACAGCAGCAACTCCCGCCCCCGCCCTCCACCACCGCCTCCCCTACCTCCACCCTTACCTCGGAGGACACCACCACCCTCCCGGCCTACACCCACCCCCACAACAACACCACCATGACCACCTTCCGCCCCCAGCCCATGGGAGGAGGAGGAGGAGGAGGGGGAGGAGGTGTGGGAAGCGCCACCCCGGGTCCCCAGACCAGTGCCCTGATGCCCAGCCCTTCCCCGTCGCGGGCACTATCCCGGTGCCCGAGCCGTGCCCGCTCCTCCTCCCCGGCCTCCAGGATCTTCTACCCCAGCTGCGACCTGCTGTCCTCCTCCGCCCCGGCCGCCTCCACGGACCAGGGCCTGGGCGGAGGGGGCTTCGAGAAGGAGGAGTACGTGGACTCGCCCACAGAGATGGACGTTATCTGCCCGTCGGCCTTCTCGAGGCCGAGACCCCCGTCCTCCGTCGGCTCCCGCTACTCCGACCCCCAGGAAGACTATGGCTACTCTCAGCCGCAGCCGCCTCGGCAGCAACCGTGGCAGCAACAGCAGTACCGGCAGCAGCAGGGACAGCTGCAGCCCCAGCAGCTGTGGCAGCAGCAACAACAACAGCAGCAGCAGCAACTGCAGCTGCACCAACAGCTGCAGCAACAGTTGCAGCAGCAGCAACAGTTGCAGCAGCAGCAACAGCAGCAGTGGCAGCAGGCACCGCGACAGCAACAGTTGCAGAAACCAACGAACAAAGTGCACAGCAGTGACATGGCATGCTACCTCCAGGTAGGGTTAGGTCTGTGATGCAGTGCATGCCTCAGTCAGAAGGTGAGCTGTGCGGTCATAGTGAGCGTGTTGTAACCTTGAGGTATGAGGGTTAAAGGTCATGGTGATGACAGTGGCATGCTACCTCCAAGGTAATGAGGGGGTTAAGGTCATGTATACAGTGGCATGCTACTCAAGGTAATGAGGGTTGAAGGTCAGTGAGACTGGATGCTACCTCCAAGGTATGAGAAGGGGTGAGTCATAGGACGGTCATAGGACGGTCATAGTGACGCGGTGTTGTACTTAGGTAGAGGGTAAGGTCATGGTGATGCAGTGCATGCTACCTCCAAGGTAATGAGGGGGTTAAAGCAGGTGTGCAGTGGCTGCTACCTCAAGTAATGAGGGGTTAAGGTCATGTGATGACAGTGGCATGCTACCTCCAAGGTCATGAGAAGGGGTGAGGCTGTGCGTATAGTGACGGTCATAGTGACGGCGGTGGTTTGTAACCTCTGAGGTAAT
>CM065739.1:54942989-54950489 GCA_033310375.1 Conus canariensis
ATCAGAACTCTCCAAAATTTACAGTCGGTGAGCTGTTTGCGTGTGCGTCCATTTTACCCCACCATTCTGTCCAGAGAAATACTGCATCAACACGACCCTGTGTGTATGCGTTTTGTTTTCATGCCATGCATTCCAGCGGCACAGAATGACCTCCATTTCTCCGAAGGTGGAACAGCATTGAAGGCGAGTGGGAGGTACAGGTGGACAGGTATGTGGCTATACATTCCTGTCCAAGACATTCTACAGGGCACAGTGGAGGGTGGACAGGTATTTTGCCATGATTCCCTATCCAAGAGCAGTCTACAGGGTGCAGTAAAGGGTGGACCTGTACCTGGCAGAACCATTCTACAGAGTGCAGTGGAGGGTGGACCTGTATCTGGCAGAACCATTCTACAGAGTGCAGTGGAGGGTGGACCTGTATCTGGCAGAACCATTCTACTGAGTGCAGTGGAGGGTGGACAAGCATTTCGATTTGACTCCCTGTACGATGCCAAGCTGAAGGGCGCAATGGAGGGTGGAGATGTATCTCATCATGATTCCCTGTCCATGACCATTCTGCAGAGTATAGTGGAAGGTTGACAGGTATCTCCCGTGACTCCCTGTCCAAAACAATTCTACAGGGTACAGTAGGTGGACATGTACTTCACCCTGACTCCTTGTCCAAGACCATTATTCTATAGTGTACTGTGAAGAATGGGTAAGTATTTCACAACGACTGACTACGCAAGACCATTCTGCAGGGTTCAGTAGGTTAACATGTATCTCGCCATGACTCCCTGTCCCAGACCGTTCTACAAGATGCAGTGAAGGGTGCTCTTTGTATTTCATAATCACTCCCTACCGAAGACCATTCTACAGGGTGGACATGTATCTCTCCATGACTCTTTATCCAAAAACATCCAAAAGCTCACTTACCTGGGTTTATCACCAGCAGTGAGAAAGCCAACTCAGATATTGTCTCACAGCCCCGAAGTAAACAACAGCACTGTCCAGTTTGAAATCTGTATGGAAGGACGACCATCATAACATCTTCATGACACAACAGGCTCCTGTATGCACTGTTTCATCTATACTTCATGCAGTTCTTTGCAACAAGGATCCTCACAGTGGGTCTGGAAAGATGAACCCTAACCAAAGAGCTCAAGAATTGCTGCACGATAACAGACAGAGACGTTCTGACCGCAATGCCATTGAACACGTGTCACAGAGCATGTTGCAGCACAACAGACAATATGCCAATCTGTTAACATCTGCTAGGAAAAGAATACTGTATGGATCTGGTCAGGTAACAAGATAAAATGCCAGTGGTAAAATATTCATCAAAAGCACTTTTGAAGGAGGGAAACAAAGGGAAAGACAGAAATGATGATTAAAGGTGGCGACAGACTGACGACATTGCAGGATGGACTGGGATACTATCTGCAGAGACTCAGGCCTCGGCACACAACTGACAGAGCTGGAGAGAACTGGTCACCACGTTTTCTTAGTGTGTTACCCAAACAAATATTTACAGAATTAAGACAGATTAGGAAAAATATCTAGCACTGTATGCTTATGCTGTACAGAGATATTTCGAGAAAAAACCCCACCTAGACTACGATAAAGATACAAGACATAGGCATTATTCCAGCTAACAATATAAATTGTGCAATTCTTTAGCAGAAGCAAGCAAGAGTTGTAGCAGTGTTGAGGAATGTGTATGTGCGTGCGTGCGTGCGTGCGTGCGTGCGTGCGTGCACGCGTCCGTGCGTGTGTGTGTGTGTGTGTGTGTGTGTGTGTGTGTGTGTGTGTGTGTGTGTGTGTGTGTGTGTGTGGCGCGCGCGCGCGCGTTCATAACATTTGAAATAAAACTGTAGTAGAAATCTTACATTTTCTCCCAAATGCAGGATTGTGGCAATTTGCGTTGTAACCATCACCTGTCACGACACAAAAATTTTCAATGTCACAATACCAAATTTTGCCCACACACAAAAATCTCTCATTTGTTAGATGAAATGCGGCAAACGTTCCAACGCCTTTTCTAAAGTCCAGCTTGATGTCAGTTCATAAAATGATCAGATATCTTTTTGTTGACAGTATAAATTCTCGAGAGTGGACGTGCGTGTCTGCATGTAAAATTGACCTGTATTGTTGAACTGGATTTGGTTAGAGTCTGCACAGAAGCATTCCTTATTCACCACTCACAACACTTTCACTTTCATATTGTTTTCTGGATATCAGTTTTCTAAATCTGTGTACATCCTCCCCCCAAAAAGCCAAGCACACAACATATAAACACATGCGATCAGCATGCAATGCACTGCTTTAACTTAACTTTACAATGGCACATGATACTGGAATTCGTTATGGACTGCTTCTCATTTCCTTCATTATGACGTTTTTGTTTCCTGTTGGACATGAGGTATTTGCGTGGATACTGCAGGCATTAAAAGAGCTGTTGTTCAACGGGAAAAGGGATACATTAAAACTCATATCCCCTGTTCACTACTGTCTAAAGCGTAGGTGCCCCCGGGTTTGACAGCATGATTGAGGACCAAGGTTGAAGTGAACTCACATTCTAAACACAGATAGACGAACACATTGACTACTCTGCCACTTTACACACTGAATGTACTGTCAAAGTTTCAATCTGTTACCCAGCGCTGAAAATGTGTCAATTATACCATAAACATCAGTGCTGAGGACACCCAAATGGTCACCACTCACGCCACCACCATTACTAGAAGAGAGGATAGGAAGTGCTACAGAGTTCACTTACCTGGAGTTCAAGACTAGCAGCGAGAAAGTCAACTCAGATATTGTCTCACGGTACCACAGTGAACATCAGCACTGTCCAGTCTGAATCCTGTTGGAAAGAAGAATAACATCTTCATGACACAAGATCAGGCTGCTGCATACACTACGTTTTCTATTTTTCATGCAGTTATGTGAGACATGGATCATCACTGAGGACGTGGAGAGAAGAATGCCAACCATGGAACTCACCAATTGCTGCAAGATAGGAGACATGTGACAAAATAAACTGCCAGTGCTGAAATTAGTCCTCAAAAGAGCTTTTGAAGGAGGGAAACATATGGAAAGACAGAAATGATGATTAAAGGTGGCGATAGACTGACGACATTGCAGAATGGACTGGGAAACTATCTGCAGAGACTCAGGCTTCGGCACACAACTGACAGAGCTGGAGAGATCTGGTCACCACGTGTTCTTAGTGTGCTACCCGAACAAATATTTACAAAATTAAGACAGATGAAGAATATGATTTAGCATTGTATGCTGCATACAGACATTTCGAGAAAAAAAACTTGGCTTCGATAAAGATACAAGATATGGACATTATTCCAATTAACAGAATTAATTGTGCAATACTTTAGCAGAAATAAGCAAGAGCTGTAGCAGTGTTCAGGAATGTGCGTGTTTGTGTGTGTGCGTTGCGTGCGTGCGCGCGTCCGTACGTGTGTGTGTGTGTGTGTGTGTGTGTGTGTGTGTGTGTGTGTGTGTGTGTGGTGTTCATAATATCTGAAATAAAACTGTAGAGAAGATCCTACATTTGCTTCCAATTGCAGAATTGTAACACTTTGCGTTGCAACAATCACCTGTTACGACACAAAAATTTTTAATGTCACAATACCAAATTTTACCCAAACTAAAACAATACCTCATTTGTTTAAATGAAATGCGGCAAACGTTCCAACACCTTTTTCAAAGTCCAGCTTGATATCAGTTCATGAAATGATCCGATATCTTTTCATTGAATGTGTAAATTGTCAAGAGTGTATGTGCGTGTCTTTATGCAAAATTGACCTGTATTGTTGAACTTGATTTGGTTGGAGTCAGCACAGAAACATTCATTTATCAACCACACACACAACACTTTCTCTTTGCACATTGTTTTCTGCATCCCCGTTTTCTAAATCTCTGTACATCCATCTAAAAAGACAGACACAAAAAGACACAAACAAATGCTATTAGTGTTCAGTTGACATATCTTAATCACATGTTGCAATGGCATCTTTCCATTTCATATTATGATTTCAATCATCCCCACTGGTTCTTATTTCCTTCATTAGGACCGTTTGTTTCCTGCTGGACATGACATGTTTTCAAGAATACTGTTTGCATTGAGAGAGCTGTCACCGAACAGGAAAATGGATACTTTACAGCTCACATCCCCTTTTCATTTCAGTTTCAGTTTCATCAAGGAGGCGTCACTGCGTGCGGACTAGCCCATATACGCTAACCACATCCGCTAAGTTTTGAGACCACACTACGCATGATTTGAAGCTGATGGATAAATGAATTAACAACAAAGATGAGACAATTGAAGAAGAGGGTCTCGTGGCTACGACTCGGCGGATGTCTGACCTACGCATTAGCCCAACGCGCTGGTCAGACCTTGAGTGTCTACCTACCTTTGTGCGTGTGTGTGTGTGTGTGTGTGTGTGTGTGTGTGTGTGTGTGTGTGTGTGTGTGCGCGCGTAGTGGATGTACACGTGTGTGTATGATGTGTGGGCATGGGCCCATGTGTGTGCGTCATTTCAGACTAACATTGCATGTGCTCCCAGGTTCACGAGCCACAGTGACGACAAAGGTCCAGGTGAACTCACACCCGAAACACAGATAGACGAATGTTTTGACAGCTCTGCCACTTTACACACTGAATGTGCTGTTGCAGTTTCAATCTTGTTACCCAGCACTGACAATGTGTCAATTATGCCATAAAAATCGGTGCTAAGGACACACCAAAATGGTCGCCACTCACGCCACCACCTTTACTAGGAAAGAGCATAGGGAATTTTATAGTGTTTACGTACCTGGAGTCTATCACCAGCAGTGAGAAAGCCAACTCAGATGTTGTATATTATCTATACTAGATTCAGCATCATAAGGAGTTTTCAAGTAACAGGTAAACATCTAATCTTTCTTTTATCTTCAATGGGTCAGTTCTGACTTTTGACAATAAAATGCCATGATGTGGCCATTGATTTAATGCCTCCCCCCCCCCCCCCCTCCCCGCGCCTGAATTTTCAGGGTAGATTCAGCACGGTCAGCATCCGTGGAGTAGGCTTTTGTATCACCTGCAGAAAGTTTAAGATCAATGTCAACACTCTCAGCTAAATCATTTATAAAGTGCGTGAACACAGTAGGACGTAGGAAGCTTCCTCGTGGGGCACCACTTAACATGCTTCGTTGACCTGAACTAAATTCGTTCACATTCACATACTGCTTGCGTTTACTGAACAAGAGGCTAACACCAACACCGTATCCTTTCGTTTAATGACATTGTCTTGAGTGCAGCAATGTGCCACATGTTTGACACAGGCCTGAGTAAACAGCATCTACCGGCTTATCATCATTCCGCGAGACATTCGTCGTATTTTCTTCGGTTGTTGTTGTTGTTGTTGTTGTTGTTGTTTCTGATTTTTCAGTACACGACAAAAAATGTCGACTACAAAACACCTTCACGGTATAGATACAGCACAATCGATCTCGAACATCTGCGTTGCTTTAACAACAGAGAACACTTTGAAAATGGAGAATTTTCAGACAACGAAAGGAAGAAATAAAAACGGTGCAAGACTTGATCCTTTTCCAGGTACATTTCAGTGAGGACGTAATTCAAAGTCAAGTTTAAAAAGAAAAAGAAAAAAAGCTTCTGGTTCTATGGATGACTGTAAATATTGCCGATGGTCTGATTTCTTTTTTCCCGGAGGAGGGGTGACGGCGGGGGTGGGAGATGGGAGGCTGGTAAAGAAATGTATACCAAAATAACGCAAGGTGTGGTCGACGACCAAACAGAGCAGACGACAGTAAAAGGCCGTTCGGATTCTTTCAGGAGAAAGCACTCATTCAGATTAATTAAAAAAAAAAAAAAATTTCGACGAAAACTGCAGCATTCAGTTCGCTAACATTACACACGAAGCGCAAAACGACATTCTTTAAAAAAAAATCACGCAGCAAGATGCTTACCCGTGTTTCCCGTCTGTCACATTTTTTTGTAAACAGTAGGATTTCGAACTGTTCCGTGCGTGACTTCATGTTACTATGTATTGTACTATTTTCATCTCAAACCAATGAACGATGCGGCCTGTAGTCACGTGACTAGGCCTTTTTTGGTAATCAGACAGCAGACGACAACTCGAAAGGCCTGCTTCAATTTCCGGAGCTTCGTTTCAGATTTCATCACGACTTAATCACTTGGGCTGTGAACTGAAGACTGAAATATACAGGTATAAAATGATTATTTAGAAGGTGATCGAATTGATAATAGATGTTTTGCACCAATCGAGCGCTGGGAGTTGCACTGCAGTGGTTGAAACGTGTGGCATTTTTTACGATTATTTCACCATGATTTGAGTAGCTGTTAGTTAATGTAGTGTGGGCTCTTTTGCAGTGGGTATTCTACAGCTGGACAAAGCAGGTGCCCTTGCGGCCTTGGCACTTTTTTTTTTTTTTTTGTCTTGGCCAATGGTCGTTTGGGCAGCTGCGCCCATCAGGTTCGTATCACTGGGCGATTTTCAAGTCATTGTGACGACGAGTCAGTGTCAGCTTTTAACAGGCCTGCCGCCAAGCTGCAGCAATCAAATGAGAAACCTTTCGACTGCAAGTGCATTGAGTCGTCTGCTTTAACTGGCTGTTGTGGTTCTGTTTCTCTGTGACCACTGGCTTTACTTGTTAACGACTGATCACAGATCATTTCAACGTGCCAACACACACACGCACGCACGCACACACACGAAGACACACACAGACACGAACACACACACACACACACACACACACACACACACACACACACACACACACACACAACACTTGGACACACACACACACATACACACACACTCACACATACACACGCGCGCGCGCGAGTAATCTTGGTTCATACTGAAGTGGCCTTTTCAAGCAACAGTGCCGGTAGGTGTTTATTTTTAAGTTCTTTCTCAGTTTTAGATATCACAGTCACGTAAACCCTTGATGCGTCTTAACTGTCAAGACTGTTCCAGACTCGGATACAAAATCAGTCGCCAAAGGTCGAGTGCAGGGGTCGCAAGGTGCTCCTTGCAGACTGCAATTCAAATTAATCCTAAAAGAAAAAAAGTAGGTCATAGTTGATGTTGTTGTCGTCGTTGGATGTCACTTTAAGCCTCTCTCTCTCTCTCTCTCTCTCTCTCTCTCTCTCTCTCTCTCTCTCTCTCTCTGACAGAATACTTTGTTTGATGCAGCTTCCAGTTTTTGTTGGATGGTGTTGGCGTTAAGGTTCCTCAGCGGTCAGTAGAAACGTTAATTCTCCAAAGGCTGCCCTTGACACTGGTGGTGTGGATGTTGTGGACCTCACTGGGCAAGACTCTGGTGATGACCCCACCCCAAAGGATGCCTCTGCTCACTCTGACGATGGTGAGCAGTGATAGATCGTGGTGTATTCCCATTTTATTCTTTGCTGAACGCATATTACTGTGCCAGAGAAGCTAAAGCCGTCCTAATACATTGATGTTTATT
>CM065739.1:54952989-54955489 GCA_033310375.1 Conus canariensis
ATACAGATAATTTGACCCACCCACTTCCATACAATCACGTGCACACAAAATAAACATGTAAGCACCATCTGAATACGCTTAAACACATACTACAAACCTGCTGGTTCGAAGCGCCATTGATTGAAATGTTAAAACTGATAGCATAAAAATCCTACATCAGCAACCAACACCAAGAAAATAAATAGATAAGCAAATAAATAAATACATGAACTAAAATGAAATTAATTTTAAAAAGGCTTTTAAAAGCATCATTACTCTGAACCAAAAACCGCTGCTAGAAACATTGCGACTCCACCATTTTGGATGCGTATGCTGTTAAACATTGGCTGTAGATGAAATGAATAAACAAATAATTAGAGAAATAAAATAATGGATGAATGAAAAAGTAGAAAAATAGATCAAATCGAGAATGACCGTGTGCAATCAGGATTAAAAAAAAAACAATTGTCCCGCTGTCTGTACCTGTAGTCTACCTGGCTGTGATACTGACCTGTCCCGCTGTCTCTACCTGTAGTCTACCTGGCTGTGAGACTGACCTGTCCCGCTGTCTCTACCTGTAGTCTACCTGGCTGTGATACTGACCTGTCCCGCTGTCTCTACCTGTAGTCTACCTGGCTGTGATACTGACCTGTCCCGCTGTCTGTACCTGTAGTCTACCTGGCTGTGATACTGACCTGTCCCGCTGTCTCTACCTGTAGTCTACCTGGCTGTGAGACTGACCTGTCCCGCTGTCTCTACCTGTAGTCTACCTGGCTGTGATACTAACCTGTCCCGCTGTCTGTACCTATAGTGTACCTGGCTGTGATACTGACCTGTCCCGCTGTCTCTGCCTGTAGTCTACCTGGCTGTGATACTGACCTGTCCCGCTGTCTCTACCTGTAGTCTACCTGGCTGTGAGACTGACCGTTCGGGCAATGCCACGTCCATCGTCTTGGCGAGGAACAAGTCATTGTCAGTGGTAAATTGTAGCCAGCATAGACACCTAACATTGACGGTCTCCCTGCGCTAGAGACTTAAGAAATTTCCCCGGTTTTCTTGGGCGTCTATGTCAACCTTTGTTTTCCAGCCCCCCCCCCCCCCCCCCCCCACCTCCCTTTATGCAGTGAGATTGCCTTTCTTGTCAGTCTCGGTGATGACGGTTTAAGCGTGATAAGCGTTGCGATAACATAACGATGGAATACAACACATTGTAATACAAACAATATCACACGAGATGATACAAAACAACTTAACAATGACATTCTGACACAGTAAAATGTAACACAAGCACAGAAGGCAGAACTCTTTGTATCCCCCCCGCCCCCCCCCCCCCTCCCCACCTCTGTTTAATGCATTTCTGGAAACAACGTCTGTTCGTTTGTTTGTTCAAATGTTTATGTAATCAAAGGCACAGTAACTCGGTACATGCAATCTGTATCAATAAACTTAACACAAGTGATGAAGAAACATACCGCAGACAACCAATTTCCGATTCGTTTGAACATCATATATATGTTGTTATTCTGCTTAACGTCTGTTCACTAAAAGTGATATTAGACGGAATCATCATGTATATATATGTATGTATGTGTGTGTGCGCGCGCACGCGCGTGCGTGCATGTGTGTGTGTGCGTGTCACACCAGTCCTCTAAGCCTGCGCGGTGAAGTTGGCGGGCGGGTGTTCGGGGGGCAGCAGCATGTGGCAGACCCTCACGGAGTGCTGCAGGTAGTTGAGGCGCTCCACCAGCTGCTCGATCAGCGGCACGTACCGCTCGGGACTCAAACCCGGGCCCAGCCTGCTCCCACGACGCCGGCGGATCCGCTCACCCCTGCTGGGAGGTGTGGGCGGAGCCAACAGACGCCGGACCTCAAGGTCGTCGCCCAGGTCACCGAGCCGCTGGTGTGACGGCTGAGAGTTCTTCAGCGAGTCCAGGAACTTCTCCGCCATCCGAACCATGTCGTAGGTCTTCGGGTTCCCCGTCATCTTGATGACGTCACGCAGCACGGTTTCCTCGTCTGCCTTGGTGAAGTCATGTTCCAAGATGGTGTCAGCCGTTTTCTGGCGGTGCATGAAGGGATAGCTTCCTCCGTGCGTCTGGATCAGAAGAGACCTCAATAGATTTTTGACAGGCGACTCCTGATTTCGTCCCGCGTGTCCAGCGTGTTTCATAAGCCAGGACCGGACTTCTTCGCGCGGGGACGTCTGTCGTCGGATCCTGCTCTTTCCGAAGGTTAATCTGTGGACGTCCTTGTGCGTCCCCTGTCCGCCGCCTGGTTCATGAGGACGTGGTCCAGAGAAAGGCTCCGTTTGACGCGGCTGTCCTCGCTGTTGTTGTCACCGTCTTTTCTCTGGGACTTCAGGGACCTTTGCACTGATGTTGTTGTTCTGTCATTCCCACTGTCTGTTCTTTCCGTGCCGGCGGCTGTGACATCTCCATTGCCTGATGAATTACTGTCGTCCGTGTCTTCGGTGACCATGGTGGTCGTTGTGGTTTTTGGAGTGCTGGGTGGATCCTGGGTT
>CM065739.1:54960489-54975489 GCA_033310375.1 Conus canariensis
GGGTCTTCCTTTTCATATTTCCCTGCTGTCTGTTCCCCCAGATTCCCGCAGTTCCATAATGCTGAAAGTTCGGAGTGGTTTCTAGGAGCAAGGCAAACTAAATACCACAGTAAGGCCGTTCTCAAAGCGGTAGGAACATAATCACAGACGCGACTCTGTTTCGTATGTGCTAGGAATGGTTTACGTTTGTAGACTATGCTACTCTGTCTCTGTCACTCTCTGGCTCTCTCTGTCTCTCTGCCTGTCTGTCTGTCTCTCAGTTTGTCTGTCTGTCTGTCTCTGTCTGTCTGTCTCTCTCTCTCTCTCTCTCACACTTTCTCGCTCGCTCGCTCTCGCTCTCTCTCTCTCTCTCTCTCTCTCTCTCTCTCTCTCTCTCTCTCTCTAACGCAATTTTCATTTATTTTGCTATGTTCTAATCATAAGAGACATTCTCTTTCCTGCTGTTTACGTGGTTTTGTATTTCTTCTTCTTTTTCCTCTTCTTCTTCTTCTTCTTCTTCTTCTTCTTCTTCTTCTTCTTCTTCTTCTTCTTCCTCTTTTTCTTCTTCTTCTTTTTCATCTTCTTCTTCTTCCCTTTATCCTCCTCCTTCTCATCCTCCTTCCCCTCTTCCTCCTCCACCTCCTTCTCATTCTTCTTTGTGTGTGCTTGTATGTGTGTGTGTGTGCGTTGTGTTTTGCGTGCGTGCGTGGTGTGTTTGTGTCTGTGTGTGTGTGTGTTTCGCGCGCGTTTGTGCTGCATGATGCGCGCGCGCGACGTGTGTGTGTGTGTGTGTGTGTGGTGTGTGTGTGTGTGTGTGTGTGTGTACGTGCATGCGTATGAAGTGTTGTGTTGTGTGTGTGTGTGTGTGTGTGTTGTGTGTGTGTGTGTGTGTGTGTGTGTGTGTGTGTTTAACACTCAAAGGATAGATGGTGTGGAGGGCGATGTCTCTTGTTCGTATACATTACAGATCGTGTGTGTGTGTGTGGGGGGGGGATGTAGGGATGGGAGAAGGGTGGGGAGGGGGTAGGTATATATGTGTGTGCACACGCGTGCTTTACGCATGTGATGTTTGATTTGCTTTTGTTCGTTTGTTTGTTGTTTTGTTTTGAATGAATACTGTCCTCCAATCTGCTGCTCTAAATCAGATAGTTCTTAAACCTACAGATGAAGGTGTTCGCATGTACACATACACACGCACGAGCAGGCACACGCATAAGCAACGTCTCACACGTTTATACGCAGATAAGCCCGAATGCACAGGCACGCACACAGCCGCACCTACATAGACATTCAGGTGCCCGCACGGACTCAAACATACAGACAGACAGACAGACAGACAGACAGACAGAGGGGAGAGAGAGAGAAGTGTAGTAGTGTCACAGCTCTTGCTAGCTAGATTTTCTGGGTCTGACCAGCGCATTGGTTTAATACGTAGATCAGGTACCGGCCTGCTAAGTCTCTCTGTAAATACCTCTTCCCGGATCTGCCCTTTCTCTCCCTCTGTTTCTGTCTGTCTGTCTGTCTGTCTAACCTTTGTCTCTCTCTCTCTCTCTCTCTCTCTCTCTCTCTCTCTCTCTCTCTCCTCTCCTCCCCCTCTCTCGCTCGCTCGCCCCTCGCTCGCTCGCTCACTCTCTCTCTCTCGTCTCCCCCTCTCTCTTCTCGCTCTCTCTCTCTCTCGCTCGCTCACTCTCTCTCTCTGTCTCTCTCCTCTCTCTCTCTCTCTCTCTCTCTCTGTCTCCCTCTCTCTCTCTCTGTGTCTTTCTCCCCCTCTCTCTCTGTGTCTCTCTCCCCCTCTCTCTCTGTCGCTCACTCTCTCTCTCTGTTTGTCGCTCCCCCTCTCTCACTCTCACTCTCTGTGTTTGTCTCTCTCTCTCTCTCTCTCTCTCTCTCTCTCTCTCTCTCTCTCTCTCTCTCTGTAAAGAGGGCCTTGGCCTTATGGAATAAAGATTTCCTTTCCTTTCATTTCATTTCTCCCTGTCTTCCTCCCTCCCTCCCTCCCTCCCTCTCTCTCTCTCTCTCTCTCTCTCTCTCTCTCTCTCCCATTCACTCATTTATCTGTTTTACTCTAGCTTTAACCCCTGCGCATGGAGTATCTTGGCTCAACAGATGTAGTGCAGCATATAATGACTAGTCCGCACACAGTGCCGCTTTGATGAAACTGTCGTATAGATACTACTGTGCTGAATACTAAGTTTTAATTCGCGGAGTCAACAGACGTCTTCACAGGTTTTGCGTCTCAGTCACAAGGACGAATTACGTTGCCAAACGTACGTAAATGTAATTGTTTATCAAAGAGGACAGAGATCAAAAGAAAGCCGAAGTGCAACCAATCTAGTTTCTCATTCAGCTTCTTTCCCTTGCAAATCCGTTTAACCGTCAATACAAACGAGATAATGTTGTTTTGGAGTTGATATTGTTCTGGGAGAGTTGGTTTTTTTTTTTTTTTTTTTTTTTTTTTTTTTTTACATCTACAAGTGTTGAATAAGTAAGAACAAACCAAATTGTCATTTTTTTATGAACCGAGGAACAGCTACACTTTAGAAGAGTTCATACTCTCGATAGAAATAGATTTTGGAAGAAAATGGTTAACTGAATTGGAACTGATGTCACGGTGACTGTATTACATAGGTTGGTCTGTGATGAAAAAAAGCAAATTTAAAAATTTTGAACACGAAAAAGTAAACTAAAGCGCATTATGCTTATTCTTGTGTGTTTATTTATTTATTTATTTATTGTATATTGAAAACCTTCGTAGAGTTAACACTTTACGATAATGTTTCAGAGGCTCAAATAATTCTCATGATGTTCTAGCACATGACATTAGTTTCAAATTGTGTGTATTGTTTGCTCGCTAGTTTGGTAATAATTATTTACGTAAATGTGAAGAGCATTTATGTTTTGGATGTGCAGGATGACTCAGCAGGTGATATGTACATTGTTGGTGTGTAAAATGGAGTTGAGGAAATGGAACCTTCAGTGGAAGGGAGGGTTGGGGGAGATATAGTCTTAAAAGGGCGAGAGGTTAAAGAGGTCATCTTTTCCATTTATATTCAGCTGTTCTGTCTCCATGCCCCCCAAACAGTCAAATGATCTGACTGGTCAACAGAACAGCTTCACTGCCATGACGCTGGCTGGGTTCCATCTCGTCACAGCCTTTTGTGGAACGAGTCGACGTACAAGATGCGTAAGAGAGTGCCATTCAACAGATCACATTTGTTTCCTTGTGCATCACATTTCTTTTTCATTGGCTTAAAGGACGCGTTACATGTCGCTTTCCTTTCCTTTTTCGATGTTTCTTTTCATCCAAGTTTCGATTTTTTTTTCTCCTTTATTTTCTTTCTCTACAATACCAGCATCCTCAGTTCTCCCACGTTACGTGACTCTTGACACTCCCTGCTCATGTCGCAGTGTGGGGATGCTAAGTGCCCGGGCATAATAGCTTGCGAAGGCATGTACACACTGGAGATTGCTTATGTTCTGTTGTTGGTTTGTGTGTGTGTGTGTGTGTGTGTGTGTGTGGTGTGTGTGTGTGTTGTGTGTGTGTGTGTCTGGGTTTTTCAGGTGCTGAAGTTTGTAAGTTTGTTGTTTATGTTCTATCGTTGTTGTTGTTTTTTTCTTTTTTCAAGTGTCTGGGGTTTTCTCATGCTTTAATATGTGCGTTGGATGAATTAATGAATGGTTAATGAATCTTTTGCCTTTTCTTCGTTTGTTTATTTCTTTCTTTTCTTGCAATGTCGCCACAATTACTGTATGTGTAATGTAACTTACAGTAGAAAAGTGACGCTCTTATACCAAGGAAGACATTTGTTTCCTGTAACGCAATTTTCATTTCACTTTTTTATTCTTCTTTCTTTGTGAAACGAGAATCCATGTCGCCATATGTTAGCAAAAAAAAAAAAGAAGAGAAATGATCGATTTGATTCGTGTGTTTATACAGAAAAAAATGTTAACAAGCCTTTTTTTTTTTAATACCTGTTAAGTAGATGCTACGTAGTATTTTCCAGTGTAGTTGTCTCTCTCGTTCCTTCCGTTACTTTTTGAATAACGATTTTTTTCCCACTTCTAACTTATTCATTAGTCCTGTGAAATTAATTGGTTTGTTGCAAATACAGAGGCGTTTTTAAAAATGAGAAATTTTAGAATTGCCTTTTTAGAAAAAAAAACAAAACATGCCAATCTTCGTTTGTAACTCACGTTTAAATGCTTGAGATACAGACCATTAAAAACAGCAAACATGCTTTTGTTCCAGTACAACTTTGTGTCAACTGCCTACTGTGTGACTATATTATATTCACCGTTTGTTTGTTTGCTTTGTCTAAAGCGAAGAGGCATAGATGCTAGTTTTGTGACAGGTTAACGATCAAGGCGTTCTTGTGATTCTTAGCTCTCCGTGTCATCCATTGCGAAAGTCGTCAGTCGCTCAACTGTGGAAAGCTTATGGGGTGTTTTTTTTTTTTATAGTCCTATCCCCGAAGATAGAATGTGGCTACCTGAATGGTAGAAGTAAAATCGGCCACATACTTTAAAATCACACTTATGGTGAAATCTCAACATTTTAGCAGAAGGGGAAAAATTAACCTGTAAGAAAAAAGACATTGGTAAACTTTTGTCTTTTCACCAATTGAAAGTCAAAATGCGTGTCTCTTTAAGGCACGCATTGACAAAAAAGAAAAAGAAAACCAAAAACAAACGAACAAACAACCACCACAACAACAAACAGACATCAAGCTGATGGAAGAAAACCTAATAAATATCACTCACCAGTCGCTAGCAGTCTTTCCCTTGAATCAAACACCGTGAAAATGGCACACCACAAAACTTACTGGACGTTTATGCCATAAACGTGATCATAGTCAACACAAATCGCACACTTAGACTAGAACTGACGTTTCCTCTCTGTACGTCCCGCAGTCACACCATCCAGACTGCTGGCAGTCACCGAGTTGCGGGTCACTTGGCCGGGCCGCTGGGCAGATGAAGAGATCAAGTGGCCTGATAACTGACCCTACAGACCGAGCCCTGGGCCCGAGAGAAGTGGGTTCGGGTCCCGGTCCCTAAGTGGTTGTGTGTCGTGTGAGGAAAACGGCAACATGGCGACAATAGGCGCGTGCGTGTGTGTGTGGTGGTGTGTGTGTGTGTGTGTGTGTGTGTGGTGTGTGTGCGCGCGCGCGCGCGTGCGCGCATTCGTATTTACACATCTCTCTCTCTCTCTCTCTTCTCTGTTCTCTCTCTCGTCTCTCTCTCTCTCTCTCTCTCTCTCTCTCTCTCTCTCTCTCTTCTGGCATTCATTTCCAGCAAGTTATATACATAAGATCATTTTTTTTCCAATTCACCAAACTAAAAGGCCGGTCTAAGCCATAGTTCATGCCTTATCACGTTTCTGTCGATTAATGAGAAATAAAAATGCCCTTCAAAACCACCTGAGTACCTAACCAGCTAACTGACTGACTGACTGATTGAATGACTAGATAGCCTACCAATTAACTAAGTAACACATCAAGCTAATCATCTTGGAACAAGTTCTTCTTGTAACAAATTGCATGTGGCTGTGGCCCTACACATCCCAACGGTCAATAAGAAAACGTTAAATGCCAAATGGTTTTTCACACGGATCGTGAGATCTTGACCTGAAGCTGGAGAAAGACAGAAAAAAAAAAATAAAAAAGATAAGGGAGAGAATACCATAGGTAAACACCAAAGCAACACAAACAACACCAACAGCAACAACATCAGTAACAAAACCAAAGACAAAATCAAATGCAAAGAGAGGAAAACAGAGGAGAAACGAAACCCAGAATGTCTCCAAGCGCGTTTTAAATGTGAAAGAACAGGTGAACTACGTCTTATGATTCGTTTCGTTTGAATTAGATAATCATTGGTAAGTTAATGTGCACAATTTTGTCATTTTTGTTTATAGTCCCATAAAAGGCGGAGGCCACTTCATAGTAATAGACGTAGCAGCAGCAGCAGTGGTAGTAGCAACAGTAGCAGCATCAGTGGTAGTAGCAACAGCAGTGGTACTAGCAGCAGCAGCGGCGGTAGTAGCAACAGCAGCAGCAGCAGCAGTGGTAGTAGCAACAGCAGCAGCAGCAGTGGTAATAGCTACAGTTGCAGCAGCAGCAGTGGTAGTAGTAGCTACAGCAGCAGCAGGTAGAGTGGTAGTAGCTACAGTAGCAGCAGCAGTGTTAATAGCTACAGTAGCAACAGCAGTGGTAATAGCTACAGTAGCAGCAGCAGTGGTAATAGCTACAGTAGCAGCAGGAGTGGTAGTAGCTACAGTAGCAGCAGCAGTGGTAGTAGCAGCAGCAGCATTGGTAGTAGTAACAGTAGCAGCAGCAGCAGCAGTGGTAATATCAACAGTAGCGGCAGCAGGAGTAAAAGGGGGTAGTAGCAACAGTAGCAGCAGCAGTGGTAGTAGCAACAGTAGCAGCAGCAGCAGCAGTGGTAATATCAACAGCAGCAGTGGTAGTAGCAACAGCAGTGGTAGTAGCAACAACAGCAGTGGATAGTAGCTACAGTAGCAGCACAGTGGTAGTAGCTACTAGCAGCAGGGTAGTAGCTACAGTAGCAGCAGCAGTGGTAGTAGCAACACAGCAGTGGTAGTAGCACAGCAGCAGTGGTAGTAGCTACAGTAGCAGCAGCAGTGGTAGTAGCAACACAGCAGTGGTAGTAGCTACAGTAGCACAGCAGTGGTAGTAGCAACAGCAGCAGTGGTAGTAGCTACAGTAGCAGCAGCAGTGGTAGTAGCAACAGCAGTGATAGTAGCAACAGTAGCAGTGGTAGTAGCTACAGAGCAGCAGCAGTGGTAGTAGCAACAGCAGTGGTAGTAGCAACAGCCAGTAGTGCACAGCAGTGTAGTAGCAACAGCAGCGAGTACAGCAGCAGTGGTAGTAGCTACAGTAGCAACAGCAGTGGTATCACAGTAGCAACAGCAGTGGTAGTAGCAACAGCAGCAGTGGTGACAACAGAGTGGTAGTAGCAGCAGTAGCACAGCGTGGTAGTAGAGCAAGTGGTAGTAGCTACGTAGCAGCAGGTAGTAGCTACAGTAGCAACAGCAGTGGTAGTAACACAGCAGTGCACAGTAGTAGTAGCACGTAGCAGCAGCAGTGAGTAGTAAGTAGCAGCAGCAGTGGTAGTAGCTACAGGAGTCAGCAGCAGAGTGGTAGTAGCTACAGTAGCAGCAGCTGGTAGTAGTTACAGCGTACTAGTAGCAGCAGCAGTGGTAGTAGCACAGTAGCACAGCAGTGGTATAGCTACTAGTAGCAGCATGGTAGTAGCTACAGTAGCAGCAGCATGGTAGTAGCACTAGCAGCAGTGGTAGTAGCAACAGTAGCAGCAGGTATGCTACAGACAGCAGCAGATTGGTAGTAGCAACAGTAGAACAGCAGAGTGGTAGTAGCTAACAGTACAGCAGGAGTAGAAGCAACAGTAGCAGCATGGTAGTAGCACATGTAGTAGCAACAGAAGCAACAGCAGTGGTAGTAGCTACAGTAGCAGCAGAGTGTAATAGCTACAGTAGACAGCAAGTGGTAGTAGCTAACAGTGATGAGTACACAGTAGCAACAGCAGTGGTAATAGCTACAGTAGCAGCAGAGTGGTAAGTACTACAGTAGGCAACAGTAATGGTAGTAGCAACAGTGTAGTAGCACAGAGCAAGCAGTGGTAATAGCTACAGTAGCAGCAGCAGTGGTAATAGCTACAGTAGCACAGCAGTGGTAATAGCTACAGTGAGTAGCAGCAGTGGATAGCTACAGTAGAACAGCATGGTAATAGCTACAGTAGCAGCAGCAGTGGTAATAGCTACAGTACACAGCAGTGGTAGTAGCAGCAGCAGTGGTAAGTAGCTACAGTAGCAACAGCAGTGGTAATAGCTACAGTAGCAGCAGCAGTGGTAATAGCTACAGTAGCAACAGCAGTGGTAATAGCTACAGTAGCACAGCAGTGGTAATAGCTACATAGCACAGCAGTGGTAATAGCTACAGTAGCAGCAGCAGTGGTAATAGCTACAGTAGGAACAGCAATGGTAGTAGCAACAGTGGTAGTAGCAACAGCAGTGGTAATAGCTACAGTAGCAGCAGCAGTGGTAATAGCTACAGTAGCAACAGCAATGGTAGTAGCAACAGTGATAGTAGCACAGTAGCAACAGCAGTGGTAGTAGCTACAGTAGCAGCAGAGTGGTAGCACCTACAGTAGCAGCAGCAGTGGTAGTAACTACAGTAGAAGCAGCAGCAGCGGTAGTGGAAATAGTAGCAGGAATAGTAGTAATAACAGCAGCAGCACTGGCAGTAGCAGTAACAGTCGTAGCAGTAGCAACAGGACCACGAGCAGTAGTAGTAGCAGTAATCATAGCAATAGCCGCAGCAGTAGAAGCAGCAGCACCATCAGCAGTAGAAGTTAGGGTAGCAGCGTTAATAGTAGTAGCGGCAGAAGCACTAGTAGCAGAACCGGCAGCAGTAGTACACGCGCAAGTACCAGTACAGTAGCACCGGCACAATGACACTAGCACTGTGGTATTAACAGCACCTACAGCAGCAACGGCGATAGCAGAAGTGCGCTATGGCAGTAGGTTGCGTGCATGACAGGTTATGGACACTTTCTTTTAGTGAAGTTCAAGTCGACAATTTCTCCAAACGCGCGTTGATTTACCAAGGCTATCCCTTTTGCCCCCCTCCCCCTTTTTCATTCCCCTTCGTCTTGCTGCCAGTCTGGGAACTGGCGATAACCAAGTTGATCTTCTTCTTCCTTTGTTGTCGTTGTTGTTGTTGTTGTCGGAAAGAGTTTTTCTTGCACACTGTCGAGACCGCACGTGGGGGTCACGGGGTTTGATCCAGCGGGAACCGTAGTCACGTGTTCAGATTTTATATAGGCGAACAGTGAGTTGTTTTCTTTTTCTCCTTTTTTTTCTTTTTCTTTCTTTCTTTTTTTTTTTTTTTTTTTTTTGTTTGTTTGTTTAGAGAGAAGAGAGAGAGAGAGAGAGTCTGGCACGCTGTATGTGGCGGCACGTGGAGGTCATGGGTTTCGAGGCAGCGGGACCGTGATCGCGTGTTCGCCTTCGACAGGTGGACCAGTGAGCTGTTTTCTTTTTCTTGACTGACACTCGTCTTCTGTCAGTTGCCCTGGGACGTTGTCTCTGTTTTCGCCTCTGGGTCCCCCCCTCCCCCCCCCCCCCCCCCCCCCCCCGTCCCACCACCCTCACCCCCGATATTCGTTGGGAAGGGGGAGGGGGTCGTGTTCGGCTTCCAGGTGCCGGTTCAGAGCTGCTCAGAGACTGTGCTCGGTGGATAAAAGTCGTCAAAAAAAAAGTCATAAACTTCCCGACATAGGGACTGAGGAAGAAAGCCTGAACCATCATTTCCGTCATTGTAATCGGCAGGCAACCGAGCGACGTCTTCAAGGAGTTTGTGTGCATTGGTAGTAAGATGACAACAGACAGTGACAATATGAACAGCATCAGTAAAGCAAACCAAGTGCTCGCCATGCTCCAGTCCATTTGGAGATACACAGGACTCCTCAACACCATGATCAGGATATTCCAGAGCAACGTCTTCTATGTTCTCCTGTGCGGCTCGGAGAGCTGGAAGACCACCGTCGCCATGGAAGAGAGGTGGGAGACATTGCAATCTTGTGTGCGCAGCGTGTCTTCCAGATCCTCTGGCCGAAGACAGCCTCCGGAGAGGCACGGCGACGCAAGAGACATTCCGGGCGTCCGGACAGAGGTGGTTGAGATATTTGTCGCATGCTGCCCAACCCCTAGTCCAGAACAGTTCTACGCTGTACATCCCAGTGGAAAAGAAACCGAGAGCGACCCGAAGAAAGCTGGAGCAAAATTGTCAAGGGAGAGCTAACGGGCAAAGGACTGGCTGGGAACAGCGCGTTCGGACAGCAGCAGGCAGAGGCAGACGGAGATCCTTGGCCCTCGTCCAAGCCTCAGATGGCGCAGAGAGGATGGAAGTGAACGAACTACGTTTCAGTTCTGTGGTTGGAGTAACCTCCCTTTCGACGAGCTCTTCAGGTGAGAAATCTTGGGATCGCGACTTCCGAGGCTTTTGGGGTTGTTATGGTTACCAGACCTTTTATAAGTGGAGTCGTTGCTGTTGGGGTGTTCTTTTCTTTCAAATGATGCGCGCGTTTTCACTAATGTTCCTGTGTGCTCGTTTCAGATTCGAAGGACAATTTCTTTGTAATTTTTTTTTCAGAAATAATTATGTTGGCGTGCCACCTAGCGTCCTTCTTGGCGCCAGTCTGTCCCTGTCTGTTGCTGTTTGCAGGATGGGTTCAGACGGAGGTGTGTGGGGGATGGGTGGTGGGGATAACTGGTGGTAGTGGACCTGGGCGGATGGGAGGGGTATACTCATGTCCCTAGGATTTTGGGGTTGTGCTAAGCGGATATCCTTCCTCCGTTCGAGAAAGACTTGAGGAAACCCTCGTAGGTCCGTCTGTCTGTCTCATGTCTTCAAGTGTGTGACGCGGGGCTTGTCTGTCTTGCTATGTATACATTCATTTGCCGTATTTGTGGATTTGCCCAGTAGCCGCTCCAAACTTTTGTTACCTATTTGTGCCCTCCTACCAGGTTTTGGTACAATTGATATATGCTTGTTTGTGTGATTGTAAAGTCCTATGTCCCTGTAACACTAGCGCCTCTGTCCAGTTTTTCTCACTGACCCCGCTATGTTCGCTTGTGTTTACAGCTTGTCCACATGCTCGTCGCCCAATACATCGTTGCCTCGCAACATCCCTCGCGCCTGGTCCTTGGCCGGCGAGCGCCCTGGAGTGGAGACGTTGGTAGGAAGTTGGTGCCGGGGGAATCACCCCATCCGGCGGGGACTCCTGGGAGCCGTCCCTGACTGTCCCCCGATGTCACCGACTGTAGTTCCTGACCTCAGTTCTTGGATGGACAACGTCCTGGAGCCCCGGCCAGTCTTGCCCCCCGCCTACCTCTTTGTTCTTCTGCCTACACCGGACAGTTCGGAGGAGAGGGTCTTCAGCGCGGCTAACTCTGGTGTACGACTCACATCTGGATATTGCAGTCAGAATTAACGCAGGTCCGTGTCGAGGAAATCGCCCCGACCGGCGTGAGAACGTCCGCTGTGGTGCACGGTAAGTGTGTGTTTTGTGTGTTTGGGTCATCTGGGTCATTCGTTCTTTCAGTCTTCAGTCTTTCAGTCTGTTACGACGTAACGGTCACTAACGATCCATATACGTCTGTGTGGTGTGAAGAAAAACAAAGATTGACAGGAGAAGAAAGAATGCATAAATATTGAAAACAATATTGACAGAAGAATACCTGAAAATCCGAACAAAACAACTTTCCCTTTTCCCTTCCCTCTCCCTCTCTGGTGTCTCATGTGAACTATTCTAAGCCTAAAGATCTGTCTGTTTTTTTCTCCCTCCTGTTTTTCCTCCTCTTTCCCTCTATCTTGCCCCTGTTCCTTTTGATAGAAGGATACCGATTTATACCAGCGAGCCTACAAACCATAGCGGGTTAGGAAGACAGGGAGGATGGATAGATGTAGATACCTCACTGCTGTCATCGTTAGACGTGGTGTATGTTTGCGAACGTGAACGAACAGTCTCGCCTTGTCTGTCCACTGTTGAGTGGGCATGTTGCCTCCAGCGAACGATAGGCGGGGGGAGGGGGGGAGGCTCTTTTTAAAGTTTACAGTTAGTACGGGCGTGGCCACGGTTTTTGGTCAGTCACGTGATACAATGGTAGCAGCAATAGCAGCGGTAAGAACAGGAGCAACAGCAGCAGCAGTGGTGATGGTAGTAGTAGTAGTAGTTGCACCAGCAGCAGCAGTAGTAATAGTAATAGTGACAGCAACGGCAACAGCACAGAAAGGCGAGACAAGACAAAAATTGTATCAAAAATCCGAGTAGGGTACATGTAATTGTATAATGTAACTCGGCGGTAATAGTAATAGCAGCAGCAACCGCAGCAGCAGCAGTTGTAGCAATAGCAGCAGAAGCAATAGCAGTAGTAGTAGTTGTTGTACTTGCAATAGTGGTAACATCAAAATGAGTAAGTTGGCCTGACCAAATGATTTGGGGGGGGGGGGAGGGGGGGGGATTTATTTTGTGTGCGTGTGTTTTTTTTTTTTTTTTTTTGTGTGTGTTTGTTTTCCGGAAATGAACGGAAAGGGCGCTGGGACAAGCGAAGACCCCCACAAAGGTCAAACAGTCCTGGATTCTGTCCCGGATCTGTTTCGTTGATCCGGATCCTCAGATTCCAATTTTCACGAAAATTGAAAGGAAAAAAAAAGAAAAAGAAAGAAAATGGACTGTGCATGTACCATGACAGAACAACATAGGGTCGGCAGATGGACTTGTGTTGAACTGCTGTTATTCACGGTTCTGTAAACAACTTGGTTCAATATGAGAACAAAATCATTTTTCCGCTAGGGTAAGCAATAACGGTAGAGACAGGGAGAGCGCGATTTCCTTTTTTCCCATTGTGAATTTTCTTCTTTTTTTTTTTATCCTGTCCCAACCTCTGCGCCACCTCAGAGGCAGTGCACCCACGCCGCCCATTCCGACACTCCGTCAACTGCCACAGCCCGATCGGCCCCGCCGCAGCCCCGACAACGGCAATCCACAGGGAGCAGTCAATGTCAAGTCGTCAAGAGGCAACCCACCGGAGGAGACACTGCACTGCTGCCGAGTCACTTCGGTGATGTTCAGTGGCGCCTGTTCTGATCTCACATACGCAGGACACCACCTACTAAGTCCCCTACTGACGACAGTAATTGCTTAGTTGCGGAGCCGGCGTGAGTGAGCTCTCCCTCCGGAGGGCGCCACCACATCCGTCCAACGACAGCCCCCATGGACTCGCCGATACCGGTGACCCCGACGGAACCAAACCAAGACCACAGATGTGGAGAGGACATCGAAATTGAGGTCACCATGAGAGCAGGGCATGAAGGGCCACAGAATTTGAGACTTTTTTTATGCTGATCGATGAGAATGAGGATGAGTAAGATGATGCTACAGATTTCCATTTCGGTCTGAGACTACATGACAGGGCTGTACTCTGCGCTTCCTTTCATAATATATCCCGGCGTCAACCAGGCCCGAGAGATACAGGCACCTGCAGTGTTGGTGAGGAAATTTGAGCAACACTCTCAGAAACGCATCCATTAAGTGAATGAAACTCGACTGTGTGATCTCAGTCTTCCCAACTGAGTCCGCAGCTAACTCAACTCTGGGTAGGAGCCGGTCGGGGCAGAAAAACCCACATGACTCTGACGGGATTCGAACCCACGACCTCCCAGTCGGGAGTCCGCGACGCTTACCACTTCGCCACAGCGGCTGGTGTGAAAATTATTTTCATGAGAAGTCTACGATCACCTGTGTATGACGGGACGTTAAACGGAAATCCTTACTTCCGTCACATCAAAGGTTCATGATATCGGTCCTAACGCACATTCTGAGCACCAAATTTACTTCAGATCGGTTCAGGGTGGGGTTTTTTTTTGTTTTGTTTTGTTTTGTTTTGTTTTTGTTTTATGACAATGATTCTATCCACCCCCGTTCCTCACATATCATCTATCCCGGAGTCTTGAAGACCGTTGGGGCGCCACAGACTTTGCAACCAGCTTCCTCCACTCCTCCCGGTCCTCAGACAGTCCCCCCCCCCCCCAACCCCCTCACTCTTAAAAAACATCAATAGACACGGGTGGGAACAACCTCCATGGCAGCGGTAATAGATACATACATATCTGAATGAATAGCAAATAAATACACAGGTAAACAATTTAACGACAGCAAGCGCCTGTAGCACTCACTTCAAGCTCCCCACCATTGAGTCCGATGTGTGTGTGTGTGTGTGTGTGTGTGTGTGTGTGTGTGTGTGTGTGTGTGCGCGCGCGCTACGTGTGGAGCAGAAATATGTCTATATAAGAACACACATGGAACTCTGGCGACATCTTCAGACGTGAAGTGGACAGGAAAAGAGGACACTTGGACCTCTCCGTGTTCTGTGACTTGTATTGCCGTGTGGACTGCTCTCTCTCTCTCTCTCCTCTCTCTCTCTCTCTCTCTCTCTCTCTCTCTCTCTCTCTCTCTCTCACTCTCTCTCATCTTAATGCCCACCTCTCCGTGTTCTGTGACTTGTATTGCCGTGTGGACTGCTCTCTCTCTCTCTCTCTCTCTCTCTCCTCTCTCTCTCTCTCTCTCTCTCTCTCTCTCATCTTAATGCCCACCTCTCCGTGTTCTGTGACTTGTATTGCCGTGTGGACTGCCTCTCTCTCTCTCTCTCTCTCTCTCTCTCTCTCTCTCTCTCTCTCTCTCTCTCTCTCTCACTCTCTCTCATCTTAATGCCCACCTCTCCGTGTTCTGTGACTTGTATTGCCGTGTGGACTGCTCTCTCTCTCTCTCTCTCTCTCTCTCTCTCTCTCTCTCTCTCTCTCTCTCTCTCTCTCTCTCTCTCACTCTCTCTCATCTTAATGCCCACCTCTCCGTGTTCTGTGACTTGTATTGCCGTGTGGACTGCTCTCTCTCTCTCTCTCTCTCTCCTCTCTCTCTCTCTCTCTCTCTCTCTCTCTCTCTCTCTCTCACTCTCTCTCATCTTAATGCCCACCTCTCCGTGTTCTGTGACTTGTATTGCCGTGTGGACTGCTCTCTCTCTCTTCTCTCTCTCTCTCTCTCTCTCTCTCTCCTCTCTCTCTCTCTCTCTCTCTCTCTCACTCTCTCTCATCTTAATGCCCACCTCTCCGTGTTCTGTGACTTGTATTGCCGTGTGGACTGCTCTCTCTCTCTCTCTCTCTCTCTCTCTCTCTCTCTCTCTCTCTCTCATCTTAATGCCCACCTCTCCGTGTTCTGTGACTTGTATTGCCGTGTGGACTGCTCTCTCTCTCTCTCTCTCTCTCTCTCTCTCACTCTCTCTCATCTTAATGCCCACCTCTCCGTGTTCTGTGACTTGTATTGCCGTGTGGACTGCTCTCTCTCTCTCTCTCTCTCTCTCTCTCTCTCTCTCTCTCTCTCTCTCTCTCTCATCTTAATGCTGTATGTTTTCTGTCTGTCCCC
>CM065739.1:54980489-55003307 GCA_033310375.1 Conus canariensis
ACACACACACACACACAACACAGAGAAGGGATGGTGGTGGTGGCAGTTTATGTGTACATGAATGTCAATAAGCAAGTCCTCAGTCACTCAAACGACATTCGTAACAACCAGCAAATGGTTTAAGCAGTTTGTTCAGACCTTCAAATAGAAAAAGAACGAAATACAAGTTAGTCATTACTACTTTATTTGTTGACACTATAACAAGACAAAATTAGCATTTTCCGTTTCATTCAAGCATGATGCAATCACAAAAAAAGTTGCAGAAGTATTTTGACATCGCATAAGGACAATCATCGAATAATCGGCCGATTGTTTTTCTCATCACCATCATTAATATCATTAATATTTAGCATTTCTTTCATACAAATATTAATGAGCACTAGATGTGATATGGATTTTTATCCATTTAGTCGCTGATTCATTCATTTTTGTCTATCATTCACACAACGATGACTCAAAGCTCTCTCTCTCTCTCTCTCTCTCTCTCTCTCTCTCTCTCTCTCTCTCTGTCTGTCTCTCTCTCTCTGTCTGGGGTGGGGAGGAGCTTATGTGTGTGCAATTATGTGTTCGGATTCCTGTCTGCGCGTAGACATACACTCAGAGAAATACAGAGAGGTAAAGAGGTAGCCAGACAGACAGTCACAGACACTGATAGGTAGATAACCTAGGAAGACAGACAGACCGACAACGAGGCCGAGATAGACAGGGACAGAAGCCGACAAAGACAAACGAGCACACTGCGATGTGCTGTATTTTCCTTTTCTTTTAAATCTCTTCGTAACTCTCTGTGTGTTGTGTGTGTGTGTGTGTGTGTGTGTGTGTGTGTGTGTGTGTATGCATGCGTGTGCGAGCGTGTGTGTGTGTGTGCGTGCGCGCACGCGTCCTGTGTGTGTGTGTGTGTGTGTGTGGTGTGTGTGTGTGTGTGTGTGTGTGTGTACGTGTGTATGTACGTGTGCGTGTTGGGGGAGGGAGTTGTGGATGGGGTTAGAGGCTGAGATGCATGTGTGTATGTTTGCATGCGTTTGTTTGTCTGTGCACTTCTGTCTGTGCGTGCGTGAGTTAAAGTGTGCGTGCGTGCGTGCGTGCGTGCGTGTGTGTGTGTGTGTGTGTGTGTGTGTGTGTGTGTGTGTGTGTGTGTGTGTGTGTGTGTGTGATAAGTAGATATAAGCTGGAGAGTGAGAGAGAGAATTTGTTTGTTTGTTTGTTTTTTTGGGGGGGTTTGTTTCAGATAATAAGTTTGGCAGGCTGCTTCATTCGCTGTTTCCAATGCGTTAGTTCAGTAGGACCACATGTTTAACCCACCCCTACCCCCTTCTTCCTCCGAGGGAACAAATTTGGAACAAAGATGCAACTTGACCCGAGTTGTTTGTGGCATGCTGTTTGTCACTGTCCTCCTCGCTGTCATCTGTACACTACATTACACACACACACACACACACACACACACACACACACACACACGCACGCACCCACACACACGCGCGCGCGCGCGCGCGCGCCCTCACGCAAGCAAGCAAGCGCGCACACACACACACACACACACACACACCACACACACACACACACACACACACACACACACAACTTCTCATTAAATGCACACGAAGCAGAAAGGCCTTGTGCCCAATGTACGTCTGAGACAAATCGACAGTCAACATTTTCGTCTATGGTACAGCCGCCAGATAAATGTGTGTTGCCATAAGGGAGCTGGAGGGAGCTTGAGTGGGGTGGGGCGCGCTTCTCCAACATTTGCCTAGCTCGATCCGAATAGGTCAACATAGGCTGACCCGGATTTATTTGAAATACATTACAGTTATGCTGATCATTAACGTTTGCATAATAAAATGCATGTGTGTGTGTCTGTGTCTGTGCATGTACGTGCTTGCGTGTGCGCGCGCGCGCGCGCGCGCGTGTGTGTGTGTGTGTGTGTGTGTTTTCCGGGTTTAAAATGTATACCCTCTGTAAGTGTATAATACATAGATATGACTTTCCTAGTGAATGAATACATTCTTGTTTGTTTGTTTGTTTAATGGTAATATGAAATGAAAACCAGTACCAGCAAAAACGGCATCCATAACATCATAAACGATCGACAATATAGGTAATGAGAAATGAAAGGAGGGGAAGAGGTGCGCTGACCTCTGCGAAGCTCGAACAAATCTTGGTCACGCCCTTTGATTCCGATCGGCACGCATGCATGCACACAACTGTCTGTCTGCCTGTGCAGTAGGCGTCATGAATTGGAAGCAGAGTTCTGTGGGATGTGGATGAAGGCAGGGATGGGCGAGAGAAAGAAGTGGGTGGGGGTGGGAGGCAGTCTGTTTCGAGTAGTGTGTGTGTGTGTGTGTGTGTGTGTGTGTGTGTGTGTGTGTGTAGTTTACGGACCTTTTTTTCATCCCAGAGAGAGACAGACAGACTGAGAGACTGACAGAAAGAGAAGGGGGGTTGAGGAGGGAGAGACAAACAAAACTCCCAGTGATAGATTTGAATGGCAGACCTAAAAACTCCCTAGGAGAGTGTCATCCTACCTGCCGTGTGAGGTGCCGCATCACGGCCATATAAGCAACAGAGCCCCCCCCCCCCCCCCCCCCTCCCTCCTCCCCACCTCCCCGGGATGACCAGCTTATCGATCTCGACACGAGCAGTAAATTATCCCCAGGCGACTGTAGTCCGATCAATAACGGCTGTTTACCCCCAGTGCGGTGCTCGTTAGGCTACGTGCATAGTGGACCCGGACCCGACCGTGCCCCATCTGGTTGTCCTGGTCCTTGGAAGCGTGCATATAGTAGACCGGACAGAGCCGGATGCCTCACACAGTTTTCTTAGACACGCGATGTGAAAATGGCGTGCACGAGAAAGCAAAAATTGATATGGTGGTGGAGGTGGTGGTGGTGTGGAGGAAATCAAGAAACACTGTACACACAACACGCCGTTTTTCTGTGCGCCCGATCATAATGTGTGTGTGTGTGTGTGTGTGTGTGTGTGTGTGTGTGTGTGTGTGTGTGTTTGTGTGTGGACGGATGTGTGTAGACGGATGTGTGTATGCAAGTAGGTTATATAATGTGTTGCACAGAATTTGCTGTCCAGTTATCATCCAGATAATTTTCACACATTTATTATTAATTTGATTTTAAACGTTGAATTTAGGTGCAGGAAGAATGAATTGGGTGATATCTCAGTGTATTATGTGATGCATGCTAAAAATTACTAACATCAAATTATTGAATTGTGACCAGTTGAAACCATGAATAGAAGTGATATTACTGAATATATAACACACACACACACACACACACACACACACACACACACACACACACAACACACACACGCACACACACACACACACACATATCTGGAAATGTGGCTATGATAGAGTTATGTAAGAAAGTGGATCAGTATAAGAAATTGATAATGAAATCAACCATAAATAGGAAATTTTTTTTTTTAATCAACTATCTAAACAGTGGGAATATTGTAATTTACGCTGTGCATGAACGTACACACTTATACAACCAGACACACACACATACAGATGCTTGTAGATGCACACACCCACACCCACTTTCTTGCACCACCATCATCACCACCACCATCCCCCACATCCGCACAAGCACACGTCTAATCAAGTCAGCATATAGTAACAGTTTATAGTGTAGAAGTGTATAATATTATTTATTCAATAACTCTTTGGGCTTGTGGACAAAAGCTTTTCTTGTTCTATGTGTTCTGGATTGGGAAACCCAAATGCAGCAATTCGTAATATTTTGAGAGAGGACTATGATTATTCACAATCTTTCTTGCCTTCACTCGCACACAACGTTCATGCAGTTCAGTTAGATTCACCTGTGTCACACTTACCATTCTACTGCACATATTTACCAATCTGTTTAAAACATTCTTGTTTCTAAATCGTAAATGGAAACGTCAAAATGCACTGAATAAAACAGTGATTAAAACCTTCAAGAACTTATGAATCGATGTGGATGTTTCTTAGGGGTTTTTTTTGTAGAAAAGGTGTCCGTGACTGGCACTTTCTGTTAATATGAATCGTATTGGATTCATAGTTGAAGATTTGTAACTTTGTTCATTTGGTGGAAAAAAGACGATGACATTTTTACCACTTACCATTACATCCCACTTCTCTTAATGTTTTCCCAGGCAGCAGACAGAATACCTCTGTTTGCATGACTATCGTCATTTCTTGTGTAAATAAATGATCTTAGCCTCACGGCAGCGATCAGTGTCTCGTCGTCAGTGTTGGAAAGAAACATAACCAGTGTCAAAGATCAGAGGAGGAGTTCGGTCCCTTCACTCGGACGGCCGGGGAAAGTACGGTTTGCACGACCGGCAAAATCACGGCTTTCTTCAGACGGGTCAGGCCGGGTGCACTATGCACGGCTTTGGCCGTCGCCGGTACGTTGGAAAAGAGATGAACCGGAGTAGGGTTTTTTTTTTCTCCCGGACGGGCGGCGCACGGCCCTGCAAAGCACGGCCGGGTCCGGGTCCACTAAAATGCACGCAGCCGTAGGTCTTGAGGTGGATCTCAGAGAACCGTTTTGGGAGGCGAACAGTCCAACATTTGGCGGGTCTTGTCCTTCGATGCTGCGTGAGCCAACGTTTGCACAGCGCATTGTTCGAACAATCTAACGCTGAGCTGAATTTGTTTTTTGACGCAGCGTGAGCCAACGTTTGCACAACGGTGACAGAGAAGTCAAGCTGTGGTCAGTGAATGTAAAGCCGAATGAAGTCATAGTTCCCTGGCCTCATGTGTTGTCCAGCTCTCGAGCATAGAGAGGGGGAGAGGGAGGGCAGGGGCCACACAAATAGGAGAGGATTGGGGATGGAGGAGGAAGTGGAAAGCGAAACTCGGTGTGTGTGTGTGTGTGTGTGTGTGTGTGTGTGTGTGTGTGTGTGTGTGTGTGTGTGTGTGTGTTTGAGTGAGTGAGTGGCTCAAACTGTGACTGGGACATTGATCTATAGATACCGAGAAATAAAGTGGTAATAACCAAACGTGTGTAGTTCACAGACGGATCATGATTTTTGCTTGAACCTTCATTTACATGGGCCCTCGTATCAGACCAAATATTCTCTTTTCATTATCCATGCAGCCGTAGACATATTTTTTCAATTTGGAATTGGTAGCTCACCCTCGCAGAGCATTTCATTGAGGTGTTGTTTACATAAGTTTAGATCAGTGTACCTTGAGAAAGCCGTTCTGTTGATTTTTGTCTGGACAGCATTTCTCCAGGGCAGCTGTCACATAATGACTTTCATCTTCCATTCCACCACATGCTGATCATTTTCTGTCTTGTCATTTTCGTGCATCTAACCATTCGTTCTGCCCAAGTTCCTTTCGCTGCTGTAGGGGTGCTTGAATTAGGGTTGATTGATTCAGTTTATGTTGTGCCGCTTTACTCTGAAGAAGCCTTTAAACACAAGCCAAAATTTGGACTTAAGTCACCATGACTTACGTGGATTTCATCACCATTTCATTCTGGAATCTAGACTCGTCCTTCTCAAGAAATACCTGATTGTAATTGTTGGATACCTTCAGTATCTGTGTCTCTACCTGCTTTAAATCACGTTTAGAACATTTTAACTATTTGAGGCTAAGGCCTTTTCACTTCAAGGGACACTGGAGCGTGTGTCGGGACAATAGTTGGTGCAGCTTACTCGAAACCAAAGTCTTCGCCATAGAAGCTGAAGCTAGGAGGGGTGTTGTTAGCCTCACATATGTCAATGACTCTCATGAAACAGCTGGGGCTTTCAGGTACGAAGAGGACCAGACCCTGAAGGCATGACAGAGGCAGCTGAAAAGAGTTCACCTGACTGGTCGAGGGGAAACAAAAGTGAACTTCATAAGGCTTAATTTCCAACCTTAGAACAGGTGTCCGACTGCGATGTGGGTAAGACATTCGACTACAAAGGCAACGCATAGAGACGCCCACACATCTAGAAGTTGCTGGTTCGAATATTGGCAGTGCTAGAGAAAGAGCAGTGTGGCAGTTGAAGGGCATTTAGAAGTCATGGCCAAGATGCGGCCCGGCCCCCTTGCAATGCAAGAAATTAAGGGCCGAGGCACTTGTCTGAGTGGGAGAGGATGCTCTTCTCTGGAGACTTTCTGCTGTCAAGCTCTCCACAGATTTTCTTCCGTGACAGCATCTCTGGAGTTGTAATCGATCTTAGTCAACTTTCTCCGTGCGTCGCTCAAATGTTTCAACAGTCATGTTTATAAATGTGCACCCAGAAGAGTCGTGCCAAAAGAATCTTGTAACGAGAACACATTCCGTTACAGAAAAGTTTAAAGAAAAATCAAGTTCCCTATAAAATACCATGTCATAAATGCAAGTTCTGTACAAAATATTCTGTCACAAGCGCAGATCTTGTATATGAAAAAAAAAAAACTACTGCCATAAGTGTGTGTTGCGAACACGGTTCCCCATCACAAATGCAAATTGCACATAACCGGTCCTGAATGTGTTTGTCAGATTCTTGGAGTCGGACGCTGTTGTGGACCCTACCCTGGCACGAAACCACTCCCAGAGACCATCAGAGCGCCACGATGTCCTGGATGTGCTGGCTCTGCAGCTGGACCTTCATCTCGATGACCGTGTACAACGCCAGGCCGAGGGCCAGGGCCGCCGACATGATGTACACCTTGGTCTCCGCGCACAGGAAGTAGCTGTAGCCGAAGGCCATGGCGCATCCGGTGGCGTGGAACATCCGGTAGGAGGCGAAGGCCGCTTCCTGTTTGTGGCTGAAGAGGACGCCGAACAGCGCTGGAACAGAATGGACCTTCACTTTGTGCGGTGTGGTGGAACTGTAACCGGTGAGTATTTTTTTAAGTGCAAAACAAGAATCGGAAAAATGTTAGAAAGTGTACCAGTTATAAATTATAAATGAGTGACAATAGCATGATGAACTGAAACTATTAGGCAGAATAACTACAGAATGGAAAAAATAGCATTTGGAGAGAAAAAGTTGGTGGTGACGGGGGAGAGAGAGAGGAGAATCGTGCACACACATACATACACGTGTAGGCACGTACACACGCGCTTACACACACACACACCACACACAACACACACACACACACACACACACACACACACACACACACACACTCACTCACTCGCACACACGCACGCACACCAGAAACAACAGCAATGATGATAAATAATGGTCGTGGTGATGATGATGATGATACAGTCAACAGTATCAAAACCCTTCACTGTAAGTCGGCGACCCAGGTATCTGTATATAAAAGTTGGGCACACACACACACACACGCGCGCACGCACGTACGCACGCACGCGTACACACGCATATAAACACACACACGCACTCACGCGCGCGTGCACACACACATACACACAAGCGCGCGCCCGCCCGCACGCACGCACATATCACAACTACCACCACCACCTCCACAACCATCACCAAAATAGCCACCACCACCACATCTACACACCCCTCCCTCACCTCTCCTCCAGTCCCCCTACCCCACCTACCACGCCCCCTCTCCTCATCCCACCCACCCCACCAACCACCCACACCACCACCACCCTCACATCACCACCACCCTCCACACTCACTGTATGTCTGGGTCTGCCAGATGGCGTCGTACAGCCCAAGGTAGCCGGCCACCACGTAGAAGTTGGCCAACCCCCAACCTCCCCCCCCCCCCCTCCCCTCTCCCCCGCCATCGCATCATCACACCACCCCCACCACCCTCCACTCCATGTAGGTCTGTGTCTGCCAGATGGCGTCGCACAGCCCCAGGCAGCCGGCCACCACGTAGAAGTTGGCCAGGTCGTGGGGCCGGGGCTGCCACAGGGCCAGTACGATCAGCAGCCCCGAGTTGAACGTGGCGCCCGCCGCCACGAAGGCGAAGCGCTTGATGTGCCGCGCCACGTAGCCGATGGAGATGGAGGCCACCGCGCTGCACGTACCGAAGCAGATGAGGATGCGGCCGATGTACTGGAAGCCCAGGGTGCAGCTCACGTAGGACTGCACACCAGAAGAGGGGAATCCGGGGCGTTTGAGTGGAGCGTAGAGAAGGTGGGTGCCAAAAAGTCCTGGATGGGTGTCTGGCTGGGTGACGGGTTTGTGAGAGTGTTGTGTCTGTGAATTTGAATGTTTCCGTTCGTTCACAAGGGTTTTATTTTTGACTGCTGTGAGACTGGGGGCTGGGAACAGGGCAGACACTTGTAATAGATTAGGGTCTGAAAGGTGGAAGGGGGGGGGGGGGGGGAGGGCGCGGAAATAATAGTCCGGGGGCCACAATTAAGGTAGGGATTGGAAGTACACTGCGGTTGGAAACAGACTGGGGCTGGAAACAGACTGGGATTGAAAACAGACAGACAGGGGTTGGAAACAGACAGGGCATTGGGAACAGACTAAGGATCAGGAACAGACTGGGGATTGGGAACAGACTCATAACTGGAAATAGACTGGGGATTGGGAACAGGCTGGAGACTGGAAACAGACTGGGGATTGGAAACAGACTCAGGATTGGGAACAGACTAGGGATTGGAAACAAGCTGGGGACTGGGAACAGACTGGAATTGATAACAGGCTGGGGATTGGAAACAGACTGGGAATTAGGAACAGACTGAAGACTAGAAACATGGATTGGGAACAGACGGATGACTGGAGACGGACTAAGGCTAGGGAACAGATGAGGGACTGGGAACAGACAGGCATTTTGAACAGACTAGCATTGTTAATGATTTCACGATGGTTGAAGAGAGTCCAATGAACTACTCAAACCTGCCCCACACTGATTTTTAAAATACTAGGCCGACAGTAGTCTTTCAGTGTGTGTGTGTGTGTGTGTGTGTGTGTGTGTGTGTGTGTGTGTGTGTGTGTGTGTTGGAACACATTATCAAAGTGTGTCTCTACATACCTACACATGATGTATCTGTATTCGTCGTACGAAGGGGGACATGCTTCCCGCGAAAATGACAGAATTTGATGCAAGTATGTTGTGAAGAGATAGTTGTTGTTTTTTTTTTACCATCCTTAAAGTACTATGCCGTGCAATACAATACGCTAGTGCACAGTACAATACAGTGCGTTGTAATGCAATGAATAACAATTACAAATACAATTAAACACCGTTACCAATTCAGTTAACACAGCAGCATCCAGCGCACCACCGTACAATACAGCATAACACAGTACAATGGTAGAAATGCGATGCAATATAACAATAATACAGTAAACATGTAATTCGAAACAATACAGTACAAAACAGTGTCAAATACAATATAGTACAATATATAGTCAGAATCGGGACTGTATTCATCCCACTTTCAGGTTGAAACATTGAAAAATGTCGCCCCCGTTTACAAACTGCATAAATCGAATCTTCGTCCATCTCAGGCCCCCCCCCCCCCTCCCCTCCTCTCCCTTCTCTTTCTCTCTCTCTCTCTCTCTCTCTCTCTCTCTCCCCTCGTCACTAGTCCCATTTCCCTCCCAACCTCTTTTCATTCCCTATCTATCGCCATCTTAGAGAGACAGAGAGAGAGAGAGAGAGTAGAGAGAGAGAGAGATCTGAACGGTTCGTCTGTCTATAATTGTGGCCTGGATCCTCACGGAAGTGGTACAGGAAAGAAACGAGACGTCTACTTAATTTCTAGCACAGGCCATTAAAAAAAAAAAAAGAGGGGCGCGTGGCCAAGTGGTTAGAGCGTTAGCCTGTGGAATTGACGGTCGTGAGTTCGAACCACACGTGGGTCTTTTTTTTTTTTTTTTTTTTTTTTTGCCGACTTGAAATCCCTCTCTGTCCACTCAGCAGTCCATGGTTGCCTGATCCATTTAAGGAAGGCGGCGGAAGGAGGGGGATCGGCGCCGCCTTCCTTTATGCCGTGCCCTAGACACGGTAAATCTCTGACCGTTCACTGCCTCTGTGGGCAGTATAGTTGTAGGAACTTTAACCTTTGTAAAAGTTAACCTTAATAAAGATCAACGCAACAATGCTAATTTCGTGAGGCAGCTCTAGGCTTAAAAGCTGTATGTTAAACAATGAGAAACAAGACAAGACAATATGAAATTCTGTATTTGAGAGAGAGAGAGAGAGAGAGAGAGAGAGAGAGAGAGAAAAGTTTGGTGGGAGGAGCGCATGGGTATGAGCATGGGTACACCCATTTTGAAATAGTAACAGTGCTGTCCACTCACAGAAAGAAACGGCGTCTGTTGACGGAGAGAAAGAGATGGATGGGGGGGGGGGGGAGGAGAGGGAGGGAGGGGATGGTTAGGGAGGGAGGAGGCGCAGCAGCAGCAACAACGTCCTCGGCAAATCAAAACACCGATAAGACGGTGGTCACGTTTCACGTGCAATTCACAGCGGTTTGTTCAGGTCACGTTTTATCTAGGTCATGTTTATCTGGGTCAAATTTTATCTAGGTCATGTTTAATCTGGGTCACCAAGGAGGTCTGCCCATGTCTGTTGGCTGGTTTTGTCTGCGAGCGGAATTACGTAAAAACTGTCGGACCGATTATTAAGAAATGTGGTAGAACGATCGAATGTGACCCAAAGAAAATTTCACTAAGTTTTTGGGCGCATCCGTGGTCCTGATCTGGACAAAAGGGCAGATGTAGGATCATTCAGTCAGATTATCTATCAAGAGGGGAATAACCACTTCAGTCTGAACCAACTATTACTTCCCCTGGAAAGAAAAAAAACCCAGCCAACTAATCAAGGCTAAGTTCAAATTATTGATAAAACTACTAACACAATTTCCACTCAACGAATACACTTTCAAGTTACGATTACAAGTTGACACTTAACACAGTCGAAAGTTATTGTCGTACATTGGCATATATGTACAAAGTTGCACGATGTTCGTGGATTTAAAGATATTCCAGTGGTAAAAAATCTCAAAATTTCGTGTTTTTGCATATTTCATTGTCAAAAAAAAAAAAAAATAAAATAATAGGCAGGGAATAATTCTTTCACTCCTTACCACCAATTACCTCCCCGTAAGCATAGTTCGCGATCGTGACGACTCAAAGGACGGATTCAAGGTTCTTTTGACGTTAGCTGAAGTCTGTGCTCCCCCTTGAGGCCTTAGAGCTGTATGGAGTGTTCATTTCGGCTTGTATATCTTTCTTACATCAACTCACTCATTCAATCATTTGCTCAGTTTCAGTACAGCCAGGACACGGTTTTTTTTTTCTTTCTCGCATTCATTCCCTAATGCATTACTTTACTAAGATTTTACGGAAGAAAGACTTTTAACGAAGTTTCCGGTACGTTTTTAGAAGATGTATTTTAAATTAATGGATGCGTGAAGGTTTGTTGTTGTTGTTGTTGTTGACTTGTGAACAGATTTTAACGTGGTGACAACCCTCATATGGCCCTTTGCGGTCGGCTGGGCTATAACAACATTACCCTTACCCTTACTCAGTTTCTGTTCATCAAGGCATGTCACTGCATTCATTAAGACAGTCAGCATACGCTATACCGCACCTGCAAAACCACGAAGCCATGGTGTGCATGTGTTGAAAATAAACGAACAGAAAAATATGGGTGTGAATGAGGAAGGGGTAGGGAAAAGCGTCTCGCGGACAAGATTCAGCAGGCGTCTGACGTACGTCTTCACCCCACGCACTGGCTGGGGCATAAACAGTCCTTCATTCATACAGAGCTTGTATGATGATTATGATGTTCTCTCTCTGTCTGTCTCTGTCTCTGTCTGTCTGGCTCTCTCTCTCTCTCTCTCTCTCTCTCTCTCTCTCTCTCTCACCCCACACACACACACACACACACACACACTACGCGCACACACGCACGCATGCACATAAACGTGCGCGCGCGCACGCACGCACACACACAATACATACATGCACGCACGCACGCAACACACACCTCTCTCTCTCTCTCTCTCTCTCACACACACACACACACACACACACACACACACACACACACACCCCACACACACACACACACACACACAAGCGCCGCGCGCACGCACTTTTGCAGAATAACATGAAATATGCTGTAACATTTCTTATGCCGTGTGCTTACGAGCACTCAATAAGACAGTGTTCAGCTCTGAGTGGTTTATTGCCATGTATGCATCACAGAGTCCACTCAGCTTTTCCAAGGTAAGAATCTGTCAAAAAGCGGGAGTGACCAGTATATATAGTCCCAAGACCACTGTTTTTTTTTCTGTACGGTTTCCACAAATGGAAAAGAGAGAGAGAGAGAGAGAGAGAGAGAGAGAGAGAGAGGAGAGGGAGAGCGAGAGGGAGGGAGGGGGAGGGACAGATGATTTATTGATTGATTATTGATTGATTGATCTTCGATACTGAAGGATGGAGATTTATGCCAAAGCCTAGTCTTACAATCTGTCTTCGTCATGCATACATCATTTTAAATCAAAGTAGCATCATCATAATGTAGTTCCAATGACCGAGGGAAGGCAGAGAAAGTTTGAGAGGGGGGGGGGGGGGGAGAGAGAGGGAGGAGCCAAGTGGAGGGAGTGGGAGGAGTGAGGGACGGTTTAATGAGAAGGTACGTGTAGTAGGCGGTGCTTTAAAATCGTGAGAACAAAAGTACAGATTGAGGTTTACAATTTTGATTGAATAATTAAATGATTGAGACATGAAATGTTTATGTAAATGTTTCTTGAAATGTTTCAGTGTATTCGTATTTTATAGACTCATTGGAAGTGAGTTCCAGACATATGGTCCTGAATAAGTTAGCTTGATTTGTATTAATTGCGTGTGTAGAGGAGAAGGAATACCTGCGACCAGAGCAGCTGTACAGTCTTGTAAAAAAAAAAAAAAAAAGGGGGGGGGGGGGGGGGGCGGCTTTAATATAACATGGCACGAGGTTTTCAACATAAGTGATGTCTTATTGGATTCAAGTTGCTAACTGAGAGGAAGTATGTTCGCTGTTTTTTCAGTTGTTCAGCTCCTACATGTACATTTGGAAGATGTAGCTTTGCTGCAAGTCTGTGAAGAGAATTAAGTCTTCTTGTGTGTGAACATCGTTGCTCCTAACCTATATTGTTGAAGCGTAATTGATATGAGCTGTGTGTGTGCGTGTGGGTGTGTGTGTGTGTGTGTGTGTGTGTGTGTGAGGGAGGAAGCGACATAACTTTGATTAATGACAGACTCGCATGAAATGGGCTCTACTCCACAGGAAAGTGAGGTGGGGAGAGAGAGAGAGAGGGAGGAGAGAGAGAGAGAAGAGACAGACAGACAGACAGAAAGACAGAGAGAGACAGAGAGAGAGGAAGAGGGAGTCAATTTGATTAATGACGGACTCGCATGAAATGGGTTTTATGTTTATAGGAAGGTGAAATGAGGAAAAAAGACCGACCGACAGACAGAGAGAGAGGGGGGGGGAAAGGGGGTGGTGTGGTGGTGGAGAAGAGACAGGGAGGGGGGAGAGAGAGAAGGAGAGAGAGCGTGGGCAGGGGGAAGGTAGGAACAGAGAGATCTGGGAGGAGGGGGAAGATGGAGGAGGGAGGAAAGGAGGAGAGGCTGAATGTGGGTGAAAAGCACGTGCGACCACCCGTTCCTGTGCCGTGCCAACGTTTGCGTCATTTACTGATAGCGACGGAGAGAGACCAGCTGTGCCGCCGCTGATATGGCTTTACACTGGTGTAAACACGCTGAACCTAATGAACCTGAAAGACATCATGTAAACACTCTGAACTTAATGCACCTGAAAATACATAGGTGTAAACACACTGAATCTAATGCACTGAAAGACATCTGTGTAAACACATTGGACATACTGCACCTGAAAGGTACTGGAATAAACAACCTATGGCACTTAAAAGGCATCGCTGACTGTTTTGGTGTAATTCTCAGCACCTGTTTCCTCTTTTACCGGTTTTGTTTGAAGTGAACAAGAAAAGTGTGTGTGTGTGTGTGTGTGTGTGTGTGTGTGTGTGTGTGTGTGTGTGGTGTGTGTGTGTGCGTGTGTGTGTGAGAGAGAGAGAGAGAGAGAGAAGAGAGAAAGAGAGAGAGAGAGAGAGAGCATTGCTGCCAACCCCCTAAAATTGCTCTGGAATTTCTCTAATTTAGAAATTATTCCTAAAGTCCTGAAAGTATTGGATCCAGAATTTCAAAATTTTGGCAACAAATGTGTGTTTTAGAGAGCCAATTTTTTTTTCATAAAAGTATTGGAGAATAAAGCCGAGACCGATGTTATGTGGATGTTGGCCATTTGATATGCGGAAAACACAGATGCATTGTAAACCCCATTATCAGTCAAAACACCAAGGGGGCTATAAATGCTTTCGGTCAAAAGCGAACTGCCTTCTTTTTACTCCACCCATCTCCTTCATCCCCTGGTTCCTGAAGTTTGACTCCAGAAGGTTGGCAACTATGAGAGAGAGAGAGAGAGAGGAGAGAGAGAGAGAGAGAGAGAGAGAGAGAGAGAGAGGACGTTGTGCGTGTGTGTATACAAGAGTCGAGAATGTGTGCGTGTTTGCATTTAAGGCCGCATGTAAATTGTGTGTGTGCGTGGTGGGTGTGTGTGTGTGTGTGTTGTGTGTGTGTGTGTGTGTTTCGCGGATGCGTGTACGTGCCTCTTGTGTGTGTGTGTGTGTGTGTGTGTGTGTGTGTGTGTGTGTGTGTGTGTGTGTGTGATAGAGCGTGACTATTTATGTCTATGTGTGTGCTGTACGCATGTGCGAAGGGGTTCACATATTTCTGTTTGTATGTGCGTGTGTGTCTGTGTGTGAGTTGGAGAGAGGGGCAGAGAGAGAGAGATTGAGAGAGAGAGAGAGTCACTTTAATTAATCACAAACATCAAAGGGATCTTTTGTGTATAGGATAGGGAATGATAATAATCCACGACAAAAATACCACACACACACACACACACACACACACGCACACGCACGCACGCACGCACGCACGCACGCACACTTATCAAAGGGATTTTTGGGAAGGAAGATTATTCTAATGCGCGGAGAAAATTGTGCGCTCACAACTACACGTCTCCCCAAACACACACACACACACACACACACACACACACCACACACACACACACACCACACCCTCAAAGTTCCTAAAGCAAAGGGTAAAGAACTGAAGCTCTCTCTCTCTCTCTCTCTCTCTCTCTCTCTCCTCTCTCTCTCTCTCTCTCTCTCATCACACACACACACACACACACACGCCAGCTTGCGCACACACCACACACACACACACACACACACACACACACACACACACACACACATGCGCGCGTGCGCGCGCGCAAGACACAGGTAACCTACATTAGAGGCAATCTCATTAAATTCTTTCGGGTACAGTGAACTGCCAGGCTACTGCAAACCACTAGTGTTAGACATCTAACTTCATCCACCTCCTGCTTCCACTTGTAGGCTACAGGTTGGCTTCTTCATCATCAACGTGTTCCTCTTTCGCTGCAACTTTTTTTCTTCTTATTCATCATCACCATGATCAGGTCATGACCACATAACCTACCCCCCCCCCCTCCCCCCACTTAACCAACATTGTTTGTTGTCATCATCCTCATCTTCACCATTACATCTTCCTCCTCCTCCTTCTCCTTCTCCACCTCCTCTTTCTTCTTGTTCTCTTTTGTTTTCGTTCGTTTTTTTCCTCTACTTCGTCTGTTTTCTCTGTCTCTTCTACTTTGTCTTGCTTTGCCTCCTTCTCTTCTTCTTTGTCTTCTTCTTCTCTTCTTCTTCTTTGTCTTCTTCTTCTTCTTCTCCTCCTCCTGCTCCTCCTCCTCCTCCACCATGATCTTGGTTGTCCTTCAACTTCTTACCTTTCCCTTTTCCACGACTCTTCCTCCTCAACTGTTTTTTCTCGTTCCGTGCACTGTTAGTTCGAGGATATGGTGTTGGCCGTTGGTGTTGACTCAGATAACAAGTTGTCAGAGGGGAATGTGGGCGATCTATGCAGAGTACATATGTTAGGCCTCAGTTTACTTCAGTCTACCGCTTCCTGTAGGTCCGTGTCACCTCCCTCTTTTTCTTTCCTTCCTTCTTTCACCTTCCTCTTTATCTTTCTTTCCTTCTTCTTTCACCTCCCTCTTTATCTGTCTTTCCTTCTACTTTGACCTCCCTCTTTATCTTCTTTCCTTCTTCTTTCACCTCCCTCTTTATCTTTTCCTTTCTTTCCTCTCTCTTTACTCTTCCTCTTCTTTCACCTCCTCTTTTCTTCTTTCTTCCTTTCACCTCCCTCTTTATCTTTCTTTCTTTCCTTCTTCTTTCACCTCCCTCTTTATCTTTCTTTCCTTCTTCTTTCACCTCCCTTCATCTTTCTTTCTCCTTTCTTTTCCTTCTTCTTTCACCTCCCTCTTTATCTTTCTTTCCTTCTTTCCTTTCACCTCCCTCTTTATCTTTCTTCCTTCTTTCACTCCTCTTTTATCTCTTCTTTCACCTCCCTCTTTTTCTGTCTTTCCTTCTTCTTTCACCTCCCTCTTTATCTTTCCTTCCTTCTTCTTTCACCTCCCTCTTTTTCTGTCTTTCCTTCTTCTTTCACCTCCCTCTTTATCTTTCTTTCCTTCTTCTTTCACCTCCCTCTTTATCTTTCTTTCCTTCTTCTTTCACCTCCCTCTTTTCTGTCTTTCCTTCTTCTTTCACCTCCCTCTTTATCTCTCTTTCCTTTCTTCTTTCACCTCCCTCTTTATCTTTCTTTCCTTCTTCTTTCACCTCCCTCTTTTTTCTTTCTTTCCTTCTTCTTTCACCTCCTCTTTATCTTTCTTTCCTTCTTCCTTTCACCTCCCTCTTTTTCTTTCTTTCCTTCTTCTTTCACCTCCCTCTTTTTCTTTCTTTCCTTCTTCTTTCACCTCCCTCTTTTTCTTTCTTTCCTTCTTCTTTCACCTCCCTCTTTTCTTTCTTTCTCTTTCCTTTCTTCTTCCTTTCACCTCCCTCTTTCTTTCTTTTCTTTCCTTCTTACTTTCACCTCTCTTTCCTCTCTTTTTCTTTCTTTCTTCTTCTTTCACCTCCCTCTTTATCTTTCTTTCTTCTCTCTTCTTCTTTCACCTCCCTCTTTTTTCTTCTTCTTTCCTTCCTCTTTTCTTCTTTCCTTCTTCACCTCCTCTTTTTCTTTCTTTCCTTCTTCTTTCACCTTTTCCCTCTTTTTCTTTCTTTCCTTCTTCTTTCACCTCCCTCTTTATCTTTCTTTCCTTCTTCTTTCACCTCCTCTCTTTTCTTTCTTTCCTTTTTTTCACCTCCCTCTTTTTCTGTCTTTCCTTCTTCTTTCACCTCCCTCTTTATCTTTCTTCTTCCTTCTTCTTTCACCTCCCTCTTTTTTCTGTCTTTCTTCTCTTCTTTCACCTCCCTCTTTTTCTTTCTTTCCTTCTTCTTTCACCTCCCTCTTTTCTTTCCTTTCCTTCTTCTTTCACCTCCCTCTTTTTCTGTTCTTTCCTTCTTCTTTCACCTCTCCTCTTTTTCTTCTCTTTTCTTTCTTCCTTCACCTTTTCTTCCTTCTTTTTTCTTCTTTTCTTTTCCTTCTTCTTTCACCTCCCTCTTTTTCTTCTTTCCTTCTTCTTTCACCTCCTCTTTCTTTTTCTTCTTCTTCTCTCTTTCTTCTCTTTCTTCTTTCACCTCCCTCTTTTTCTTTCTTTCCTTCTTCTTTCACCTCCCTCTTTTTTTCTTTTCTTTTTCCTTTCTTCTTTCACCTTCCTTTCTTTTTCTTTCTTTCCTTCTTCTTTCACCTCCCTCTTTATCTTTCTTTCCTTCTTCTTTCACCTCCCTCTTTTTCTGTCTTTCCTTTTCTTCTTTCACCTCCCTTTCTTCTTTCTCTTTTTTTCCTTCTCTTCTTTCACCTCCCTCTTTATTTTTCTTTCTTTCTTTCATCCTTTTTCTTTCTACCCTCCCTCTTTATCTTTTTCCTTCTCTTCTTCTTTCACCTCCCTCTTTTCTGTCTTTCCTTTTTTTCACCTCCCTCTTTTCTGTCTTTCCTTCTTCTTTCACCTCCCTTCTTTATCTCTCTTTCCTTCTTCTTTCACCTCCCTCTTTATCTTTCTTTCCTTCTTCTTTCACCCTCCCTTCTATTTCTTCTTTTTCTTTTCCTTTCTTTTCTTTCACCTCCCTCTTTATCTTTCTTTCCTTCTTCCTTCACCTCCCTCTTTATCTTTCCTTTTCCTTCTTCTTTCACCTCCCTCTTTATCTTTCCTTCCTTCTTATTTCACCTCCCTCTTTATCTTTCCTTCCTTCTTCTTTCACCTCCCTCTTTATCTTTCTTTCCTTCTCCTTTCACCTCCCTCTTTATCTGTCTTTCCTTTCTTCTTCTTTCACGTCCCTCAGTTTCTTTCTTTCCTTGACTTCTCTATTTTCTTCTATCTTGTGTTTTTTGTTTACTTTTTCCGCTATTTATTTATGTATTTACATAGCTATTTATTCATTTTTGCTTACTTCCCTTCTGTCTTTCTTACCTTCCCCTCTTCGTTTCTTTCTTTCATGTCTCGTGCTTAATTTTCTAGCATGTTCCGAGAAGAGAGTGCCGTGTGTGTGTGTGTGTGTGTGTGTTGTGTGTGTGGTGTGTGTGTGTGTGTGTTGTGTGTGTACGTGAGAGAGGTAGGTTTGTCTGAACGTGTTTGTGAGTGTGTACATAATTCTGGATGCGTGCGTGGTGTGTGGTGTGTGTGTGTGTGTGTGTGTGTGTGTGTGTGTGTGTGTGGAGAGAGAGAGAGTGGGGGGGGGGAGAAACAGTGAGAGCTGGTGCCCATCCCGCTTTCCTTTCTCTCTCTCGCCCCCCCCCCTCTCTCTCTCTCTCTCCTCTCTCACACACACACACACACACACACACACACACACACTGTTGACACACGATGCACGCGGTGCACCTCACATCAAAGGAAAGCAGTTGTAAACCCGTTGTCTGCAGTGACTGACAGCTTCGGGTATCGGCGTTTCCCAACAGATTGTTGTTTAACTGTGGCTTGCTTCCTATACCCCATGGGGTGGGGGGGGGGGAGAAGAGAAAGAGGGGGTTAGGGAGAGAGGGAGGAGGTGAAAGAGAGGGTGAAGCAGGGGGGGGGGTAGAGGTAGAGAGAGAGAGAGAGCAAATCAGTTTCACAGAGGATTTCCCAGAGAGAGAGAACAAATCAACCACTTAGAGGATTCCGCAAAGAGAGAAGAGAGAGAGAGAGAGAGAGAGAGAGAGAGAGAGAGAGAGAGAGAGAGAATCAACCACAGACCTAAGAGACTGTTATTAATTAAGGAGATCGACAGGTAATGGAGACGGTACTCGGAGTGAGAGAACGTGCCGCGTACCTGGCAATTCCATTGTGACTGAGAACCATCTTCATTCTTCGGACCCTCCGTTCTCCCCCAAGACACGTTCCCCCTCTTCTTCTCCTCTTTTCTTTCTGGACACACCTACCCTCACCCTCCCATTTCTCCTCCTCCTCCTTTCTCTCACTCCCTCTTCCCCTGCCCTCCTTGTCCTGTTCTCTTTTTTCACTTCCCTTCCTTCGTTCTCCCTCTGCTAGTTCTTTTCTCCCCGATTTTTCGTTTTGCTTGGTTTGAGCAGACCTTTATTTTGCAAAACGCTGCTGTGAACATGAGATTAATTTCTTTCCTTCTTTCTTTGTTTATCTCTTTCTTTCCACCCTTCACTTTCTTATCTTTCTTTTTTTTTTCATTTTCTTTCGTCTCTTTCTGTATTTCTTTTGTTTTTATTTTGTCTCTTCCTCCTGTATCTCTTTCTCTGTCGTCTCTGGATTTTTCTCGGTCGCATTATTGTGTCGTTCTCTCTTCGTGCCTTTCTTTACGTGTTTCTCCGTCACCTCTTTGTTCATTGCTTTCTTTGTCGTCTTCGCATCTTTTTTCGTTTATCTTTTTTGCCCCTTTCTTTACTTATCCGCCTTTCTTTCTTTCTTTCCCTCTCCTATAATGCTTTATTTCTTCTCCTTTTCTTTCTCTCTTTTCTTTGTTCTTTCTTTTTTTTCCTTCCTTCTTTCCTTTCTTTTCTTCTGATTGTGAAACCCTTAAGAGAATGCACTCTCTCCCATCGGCACTGCCAACACATCGGTACTGCAAATATAATCCATAACACACACACACTCTCTCTCTCTCTCTCTCTCTCTCTCTCTCTCTCTCTCTCTCTCTCTCTCGCTCGCTCGCTCGCTCGCTCCCCCCCCCTTCCACAGTCTCCTTTTGATCCCCCCCCCAAAAAAAAAATAAAAATAAAAATAAAGCGATCATATTACACCTTGCACTCAGAGTGCATTTCTAGTAGTGTATAAAACAGAAACATAAAAAAGAATTTATTCCACACCGGGGGTACGTTTTTAAGTTGAGGTATGTTTAAGGTTTGGATCAATAGAGGAAATGACCCAACTCATCTTCTTTTGCTTTTTTTTTTTTTTTTTTCGTCCGCCTCCTCCTCTTCTTTCATCGTTTTCTTTCTTTCTTCCTTCTTTCATGTTCATCATCTGCTCTTTCCTTATCCTTTTCCTTTCGTCTTTCTCCTTCATCTTGTCTCTTTCTTCCCCTTCTTCTTCTTCTGTTTTTCCTTCTTTCTTTCTTCTTGCTTTTTTTCTGCCTCTCTTCTTTATCTTTTCATTCTTTGTCTTGTTTTTCTTCTTTCTTTCTTTCTTTCTTTCTGTCGATCTTTGTTTCTTTGAGCCGTCCGTTTCTGCTTCTTTTTATTCCTCTTTGTTTTGTTTTTCTTTTCTTCTTTTTTGTTCCTTTCATATGATTTTCCCTTGTCTTTCTCTCTTTTTTTCTTCACCAGCTTGTTCTTCTTCCTTCTTTTTCTTCCTTCCTGTGAAATTTTTTTTTTCGTTTTGAATCTTTAGTCTTCCCCTCTCGCTCCTTCTTCTCCTCCTCCGCAACAGTTTTCTTTTTTAACTTTGTTTTTCATCTCCTCCTCCTTCGTTTCAACTGCTTTTTTTCTGTCAGATGGCTGTATTAAAATGTATGCAAGGCATACTTATGTCTATCCTTCATCTCTTTAAGTGCAACGCTCACTACCAATCGTCACAGATTTATTTTGATTTTTTATTTCGTTTTTTTTTTTTTTGTCCCTTTTATTCAATCTTCCTCCTTTTTCTTCTGACCTTTTGGTGTCTGTCTGTCGTTTCTGTTTGTTCCCTTTACTTCTTTCGTCTTCTTCTTTCATTACACTTCCCATGTTTCTTTTATCCTTTCTCCTCCGTGTGTTTGCTTGTTTGATTTGATTTGTTTGTGGTGTGGTTCTTTGTTCTGTGTTTCGTTTTCCCATTAATGTGTATGTGTAATTGCGAGTGCGCACGCGCGATGTGTGTGTGTGTGGGGGGGGGGGGGGGGGGGGAGGGGGGGGTCTGCATGTTCACATCTTCACTAAAGAACATACTATCTGATTTTCTTGTTTCTTTTCTCTTTAAATGCTATGCACATTTTTTTCCAGTTGCTGTCTTTCCTATTCCTGAGGTCTCCAAGCTGAACTATGTAAAAACAGGTGTGTGTAAGTTTCGTCACGTGCAATGGCATGTCAGACATGACCACGAGGATTCTCATACTTTGAACACCGCGGTGTAGCTTCCCCTCATGCTGCTCGTGCACGCGAGTGGAGAGCCTGGGATGTCACGCTTTTGAGAAATGCTGCCCTAACTAATGAGAGAGCTGAGGGAATGGCTTTAAACACTACACACGTGTGGCTGTTCTGATTTCTAGAGACGTATAAATCTTTGGTTGTCTTCACCACCCCCTTCAGCTCCTCTCCTCTTCATTCCCCCCCCCCCTTCTCCCACTTCTAAACAAACGAAAACAAAGACAGACAGGCAGAGACAGACCTCAGAGAGAGAGGGAGAGAGAGACTGACTGACTGACTGACAGACAGACAGAGAGAAGGAGAGAGAGAAGGAGAGAGAAAGAGAAAGAAGGAGAACACAGTTGAACATAATTGTGTCCAATTGTGTTCTCCTTCTCCGGCCTGTAATAAACATTAAAACTGAGAGAGAGAGAGAGAGAGGAGAGAGAGAGAGAGAGAGAGAGAGAGAGAGAGAGAGGAGTCAGACCTTAGAGAAAGAGAAAAAGAAAGACAGAGAGAGAGAGAGAGTCAGGCGATAAGGTTTTGTTTGTGGGTTTGTTTGTCGTTTTCTGTTACTTTTTTTCTTCTTTCTCTCTTTCTTGTTTTCCGATGGGAGAGAGAAGCGGGGAGGAGGGGGACACAGATAACTTAGACATTTATATCTTAGAACAGTCATTTGCAGGAGTCGGATTGCTACGTGTGTTTAGATGCATCACCTCTCTCTCTCTCTCTCTCTCTCTCTCTCTCTCTCTCTCTCTCTCTCGCTCATCACTCCACCGGCACCCCACCCCAACACCCATTTCCTTCTTTTTGTGAAGAAAACTAAACATGGAAAGAATGAATGTCTGCACAACATGTAATCCCACACCGCCTTGCATGTCGTTGATTGCCTTCAAACCGCTGTCTCTCTAACGACCAAGTACCCCACAGATATCTTCCATGTCTGTCATTGGCTGGGTTTTCCTCTGCCATTCCCTCTTTGTGGCTGCGGTTGTTTGTCCTGCAGAACTGCCAGGGGTGGGTGGGAGGGTGGGGTTGGGTTGGTATTTGCTCCGAAAGCCCAGTTGTTGGCGGATCTTTGGGAAATCTGTCCTTTCCGTTTTTTTTCGGTCGCGAGTTAAGTCATTCTGTGTCTGTTTGTCTCCCCTCCCTCTCTCTCTCTCTCTCTCTCGTTCTCCCCCTCTCTCTCGTTCTACCCCTCTCTCTCTCTCCTCTTTCTCTCTCCCCTCTCTCTCGTTCTACCCCCTCTCTCTCTCGTTCTCCCCCCTCTCTCTCTCTCTCTCTCTCTCTCTCTCTCTCTCTCATTCTCTCTCTCCCCCCCCCCTTTTCTGTCCATCATACACA
>CM065739.1:55010907-55020907 GCA_033310375.1 Conus canariensis
GAAAACGTATGGTGGTTCCTGTATGGCATGGCTTTAGTCTTTCAGAAAACATATGGGTCCTTGTATGGCATGGCTTTAGTCTTTCAGAAAACGTATGGGTCCTTGTATGGCATGGCTTTAGTCTTTCAGAAAACATATGGGTCCTTCAGAAAAAGCATGGGTGACCGGCGACCGAAGACGTATGGCAAGCATTTCTCTCAAGCGGAAAGCATGGGCCCCGAAAGACACATGACATATGGCGCACAGCATTGTAGGCGACGTACGCTTAAGGTTGAATCACCTCTGAAAGACTTCCGAGTCCGCACAGCTGTTGAATGTAAACACAACGTCTCCTCTGACCTGGCTGTGTGTCAAGCGGACATTGAACTCAGAACCCCTTCCACCAATAGAACGATAGACCACATTACCACTGCACCACCGAGGCTCCCCAGCCTCTCACTTCGCCCTGAACAACCCTGGCATCCGACGTAGGCGGAACAGCACTTGTATTGCTGCCATTCTGCGTATGCCCGATTCATTTCCCTGATGGAAGCAGTTCGTTGGGGAGGTTGACAGGGAGGAGGACGTGGGGTCCTCCATGTGTGTGGCAAGAAATGGACAGAGTGTCCTCATGATGCAGGCAGACAGAAAAGGACACACAGGGCTCACGTGACAGGGGGAAGAGTGATTACCGGGTGATGGGGACCGGGGAGGGGGGGGGGGGGGAGGGACAGGGCAGTTGGGTTTCCGTTTTTAGACTAATTGGTGTCCTGCCCTTCGTCAGCGTCCCCCCTCCCCCAACTCTTCTGTCACGGCTTTTTTTTTCTTATGTGTCTGTTTTCTTGATTCTCCGTCTTATCGTTTCGTCTTCTTTCCCTTTTTTGTTTCTCTCCTATTCTACTGTTCATGTGTATGTGTGTGTGCGTGCGTGCGAGTGCATATGCATTTGTGTGCATGTATGCTTGTGAGCAAGCATCCCCCTCTTGTGTCTATGTCTGTGTGAAGGAGGGGTACCTTGATTCAACGGACGTGCCCTGACAGTATGAATTTATCTGTGTCTATGTCTGTGTGAAGGAGGGTACCTTGATTCACAGACGTGCCCTAACAGCATGAATTTATCTGTGTCTATGTCTGTGTGAAGGAGGGGTACCTTGATTCAACGGACGTGCCCTAACAGCATGAATTTATCTGTGTCTATGTCTGTGTGAAGGAGGGGTACCTTGATTCAACGGACGTGCCCTGACAGCATGAATTTATCTGTGTCTATGTCTGTGTGAAGGAGGGGTACCTGATTCAACGGACGTGCCTAACAGCATGAATTTATCTGTGTCTATGTCTGTGTGAAGGAGGGTACCTTGATTCAACAGACGTGCCCTGACAGCATGAATTTATCTGTGTCTATGTCTGTGTGAAGGAGGGGTACCTTGATTCAACGGACGTGCCCTAACAGCATGAATTTATCTGTGTCTATGTCTGTGTGAAGGAGGGGTACCTTGATTCAACAGACGTGCCCTGACAGCATGAATTTATCTGTGTCTATGTCTGTGTGAAGGAGGGGTACCTTGATTCAACAGACGTGCTCTGACCGTATGAATTTATCTGTGCGCTGGCTTCCTTTCTCGTAATCTTGCAAAGTCAACTATACATGGCCTCCTCAGGGCAGTCAATATGCTATTAAAAAGTACATCTTGAAAAAGTAGTAACAGAAACAAATGTCATCAGCAAACCACAAAACAAACAAACAATTACCAGATGGTAATCAAATCATTCACATCCTCAAGCTGTTAGGACAGCACCAGGAATCCCTTTCAATTCTTCAATCCCAGGTTTATATTTTTTTTTAAATGTAATTAAAAACAAGTACAAAAACATTCAACGTATCAAAATATACTGATTCTAAAAAAAAAAGGCCCTACAGACAAACAGACACTGCAGAACAGGCAGTTAGTATGTGCTCAGGATAGCGTGTACAATTTTCACTTTCAAGTCACCAAGTTAACACTGGCATGCGATGAATCGTGACCAGACATGAACTTCAAAAGGATTTTCAGAATAGAGACAAGAAAATGGTCCACAAAAGTAGAAAAACGGTGGACACCCTCCCCTCCCCCCCACCCCCCACCCCACCCCCCCCCAAAAAAAAAGATGAAAACAAAAATGATGTTGACCCTGAAGAGAATATCACCTTTGACCTGGCCGTCTCTAACAGGCATCGAACTCGTGACCATTACAACGGGAGAACAACCAGATATCCACTACAACAACCAGATATCCACTACTATCCACTACAACAACCAGACATCCACTACAACAACCAGATATCCACTATAACAATCAGATATCCACTACAACAACCAGGCCCCTGCCTCTGACATGCTCGGAGTGACCCCCAACATCCAGTTTAGGCGAAGACCACTTGCTGCTATTGCGCTAACGCCTGCATGTTTCCTGAGGGAAGGGTCATTCCCCAGGCTGACAGGATGACGTGGTGTCCTCATGTGTGTGGAGGAATGGGTGACATGTCCTCAGGCAGGCAGACATCAAGGCCACAGGGCTCACGTGACAGGGGAAGAGTGAGTACTTTGTTGATGGTGCTGGGGGGACAGGGCGGCTGGGTTCACTGTTTTCAGGAATTGGTGGGCTGCCCTTCTTCGGTGTTCTGCCCACCTCCCCCCCCTCTCTCTCTTCTCTTCTCTGTCTATATCTCTCTCCCTCTCTCTCTCATCTCCCTCCCTACCCCCCCCCCTCTCCCCTCTCTCTCTTTCTTTCTCTCCCTTCCTCTATGTGTGTGTGCTTTTGTGTTCGTGGTGTGTTGTGTGTGTGCTGTTGTGTTGTGTGTGTGTGTGTGTGTGTTGTGTGTGTGTGTGTGTGGTGTGTGTGTGTGTTGTGTGTGTGTGTGTGTGTGTGTGTGTGTGTGTGTGTGTGTGTGTGCGTGTGTGTGTGGGGGGGGGGGGGGACGTGCAGGACGAATGAAAGGGAGTGTTGGTCAGAGAGAACATTATTGTGATTATTGCCTTTCACGTTCCTTTCCCTTCTTTTCACTGAATTGTAACAAGTTGTTTTCAGATAAATCTGAGGAAGCATATCGGGCAGTAACATTTTTTCTCTTGCGGGAAAATTTCGTAACCACTACGTTGAAGCGTGTAGTGCGGCGGACTGTCATTATGTTAATGAAAACCAGAAAGGGATTGTTGTCTTTTCTTTAATAAAGAATCCATCCTCATGCTGGCTGCGATCTGGAAATATTGATCTGTGCATTTTCTGTCAGTTCTTTGTGGTGTTTGAAGGGAGACATTTACTGAAAATGTGTTTGTTTTGAATCGTGTAGTGAATAAACGTGACTTTATACATGTTTCGTGTGTTGATTTGTATTCTGGCTTGTTGCACGGAATCTAGTAGGTCAGATTAAAGAACTCATGTCCAGCACATCGTTTTGCCATGCAGGAGCCTGCGCAACCTCCAACAATATTGTCATCTGTTCCATCTGTACTGATGATTTGACAAACTAGTTTGAAACGGAGTTCATCTGTTCTAATTTTGACTCTGAATTGTCCCCCACCTTTGTTTCCAAAGCTGTACACAGCTAAGTGTTCGGAAAATGATCCTACTTGAGCAATAGAATGTCGGTGGACAGGGAAGTTTAAACGGCAGGCAGTTTTCATTCCAACACCTCGCGGAGAAGGAGGGAATGGTCGGGGGGGAAAGGAGGCAGAGGATTGAGAAACAACATCAGCGTGCAGCTCAGCCTGCAGCTCGTCCTTCAGTCTGACAGGAAATCCACTCCCCGGTCATTACTGTCATGTCGGGACATCTTGTCACTCATCGCTGACCGTTTTTCACCTCCTTCTTCTTTCCCCAATGCTACAACGCTAAACCTCACTAACTGGAAGGATTTCCGCACATTTCAAACTCCACCACTGATAGAGCCACAATTTGTCTTCAGGCATAGTGTCTGAACATGTCAGCATGCATGTGGTGGTCTTGTCTTCATCCATCCCACTGTCACACACCATCTTCATTTTTCCCCCCATGAACGGTGGAAGGGAATTTCATGTGCATTTCAAAACTCCTCACTTCTTTTACAATACATGCGTTCACACATGGGATCTCACCCAAAAAGTCTAGAAGGGAAGTGGGGGTGGGGGTTGGGGGGTTAGGCTCTTCACAGATGTTAATTCTAAAAAGAATTACTCATTAGATTTGGCTCTCTCAAGCAGGCAATTGACCCACAATCCATGGATCAAGACAACCACCATTTACCCAGTACCCCCCCCCCCCCCCCAAAAAAAAAAACAAACAAACAAACAAACAAACAAACAAACAAACAAACAAACAAAACACCTTGACTGCACTGACGAGGACCCCAGCCCCTCACTTTGCTTGAAGCGAGCCAACCCTCTGACAAAGACAGAACAGCCTTTGCTGTCATGTTGCGCAGGACTGTTTTGTTTCCCTGTACTGAAGGAAGTGGTGTGATGCCCAGGCTGACAGCAGGACGTGGGGGTCCTCCGTGTGCAGTGTAGCAGGAATGGGACAGAGTGTCCTCAGGGCAGGCAGACACAAAGGACACACAGGGCTCACGTAACGGTAGGCGGGGAGGGGGGGGGGGGGTGGGGGGGTGAGGGGGTGGGGGGGGGGGGGGAGGGGAGGGAGAGGGAGGGGGGACAACCATTACAGACAGCTGGAGGGACAGGGCGGCTGGGTTTCCGTTTTTAGACAAATTGGTGGGCTGACCTTCTTCAGCGTCCTCTCCATCCTCTCCTCTCTCTCTCTCTCTCGCTCTCTCTCCTCTCTCTCGCTCTCTCTCTCTCTTTTAAATCTGTCTTAATATTTCTCCTGGTCTCCCCTCAGCTCTTCCCCCTCCCTTTCTCTTCCTCAGTGTGTGTGTGTGTTGTGTGTGTGTGGTGTGTGTGTGTGTGTGGTGTGTGTGTGCGTGTTGTGTGTGTTTGTGTGTGTGCGTGTGTGCTGTGTTGTGTGTGGTGGTGTATGTGTGTGTGTGTTGTGTGTGTATGTGTGTGTGTGTATCGTGCGTGCGTGGTGTGTGCGTGCGTGCGTGCGTGTGTGTGGTGGTGTGTGGTGTGTGTGTGTGTGTTGTGTTTGTGTGTGTGTGAGTCCTTGTCTTAGTTGTTCTCATCCAGTTTTGTTTATTTCTTCTCTATTTCCATATTCTCTTTGTCTCCTCCCCCCCCCCTCTCTCTCTCTCTCCTCCCCCCCTCTCTCCCCCTCTCTCACTCTCTTTAATGCTCATGTGTGTGGCGTTTGTGTGTGTGTGTGTGTGTGCGTGTGTGTGTGTGTGTGTGTGTGTGTGTGTGTGTGTGTGCGCGCGCGCGCGCGTGTGTGTAGTGTGTGTGTGCGTGCGTACGTGCGTGCGTGTTGTGTGTGTGAGAGTGTGTGTATGTGTGTGTGTGCGTGTGCGTGCGTGTGTGTGTGTATATACTCGCGTACCGTGTGTGTGTGCATTCATGTGCGCTTGTAAATGTGTATATGTGTATACTGAGAGAGCATCTTTTGCTTTATCAGAACAGTCAGACTTCGGTTGATCAACGTGCATCCAACGGGTACATCTGGTCAGAACACCAAGTGTCATTATTTTCATCTTATTTCTTACGTAAGTGGAACGGGCGCACCCCAACAAGCTGAAGTTATAATTCCACAGTGCCTTATCGCTTGCGCAATAAAGGGATCCCAGAAAAGCCGAACCCAGATTGCCGTCATGATGTCAACACTGGCCTGCGCCGGTTCTGCGCCGGTCGAGGAAGTCATGACGTCAGTCATAGTACCCCACATGAAAGGCTCTGAGTCGTCAGGTCGTTGTAGTGAGATGAGGGAGGGCGGGAGGGGGAGGGGGGGTGGACAGGGGGGGGGGGGTTGGGGATGGTCTATAACGCTGAGGAGGGAGAAAAATGATCGTTTGGGGAGAGGTGGTGAGAGGATGGAGGAGAAGTTCGGTTGACGGCTTTTTGGGAGAGTTCATAGTAACTAGCTTTCGTGTGACGATTCTCTGTCTGTCTGTCTGTCTGTCTGTCTGTCTGTCTGTCTGTCTGTCTGTCTGTCTGTCTGTCTGTCTGTCTCTCTCTCTCTCTCTCTCTCTCTCTCTCTCTTCGTGATTGGAGGTACATTTGACGGGCTTTTTTTTATTACAGAATCTGTCTGTCTGTCTGTCTGTCTGTCTGTCTGTCTGTCTGTCTGTCTGTCTCTCTCTCTCTCTCTCTCTCTCTCTCTCTCTCTCTCTCTCGCTCGCTCTCGCTTTTCTTTCCCCTACCCCCACCCTTTTCCTCATCCTTTTCATACCTACAGACTAAAAGCTACACACGTAGGCCCTAGAAGGAGAGGCAGAAGACATTCTCCTCTGTACCAGATCAAGTGCAAAACCTATTTCAGCTCTCCGCATTACGAGCGGAGTGCAAAGTGAAGAAACATTGCAAACACACACACACACACACACACACACACACACACACACACACACACACACACACACACACCTCAAGTTCCTAAAGCAAAGGGCAAAGTACTGAAGACGTGTGTGTGTGTGTGGGGGGGGGGGGGGATTCCAAAGCACGACCAAAACAGCCCACATCATCGGTCAAAATGAAAGCGGAACGCCCAACAAAGCCCTCTTTGCCCAGAGTGAAGGCCACAATGCCTGTAGAGTCACCCACGGAGCAAAATCAACACTGTCTAGAGTAATGCCATCGAAGCAAAGCACGCACATGTCTAGAATCGAAAAAAAAAGGAGGGGAAATCAGAACGCCTAAAACTATGTCCTGGGAGTCAGGGGCGAAGTACAGGCTGCACACCAAAACTTCAGGCGCCAAGGCCTGGAGAAACAGTCGGAGTGCTCAAAACAAAATGCACAAAAGGTCAGAGTGCTTGGGGCTAATGCACAGTACCTGGAGAAACGTCAGAGTGTTTGAAGCAAATGCGCGGAACCTGGAGAAAGCTTACAATAATTATTCTAGCACAGCGCACAGAACCCACCACTAAATTTACTACCCGTTGTATGCTACGGACAGTGCTGAAATGGAGAATCGGAATAGGGAAAAAAAATATTCATATAGGCCATGGCCCCTCATGAAGGGGTGTGTGAGCATCATGTAAACAATCATCAGTGGAAAAAGCGCAAGAAATACACACAGCAAATTTATTTACAAAGTGCCAGTAACCATACACAGAAAGACTAGAAAAGAAAAAGAACTGAAGTGTATATTTCTATGATGTTGCTAGCTCTCTTAATTCAATGCTCTATCCAGGTACAGTAAAAAAACAAAATCGTACATCGTGAGACCTACGTGAGGAATGAATGGAATGAGAGAAAGAGAGGGGAGAGAGAGAGGGAGGGGGGGGGGGGCAGGCAGGCAGACAGGCAGACAGACAGGGACTGAGAAAGAGACACAAAAGAAGAAAAAGAGGAGGAGGAGGAGGAGGAAGAAGAAGAAGAAGAAGAAGAAGAAGAAGAAGAAGAAGAAGAAGAAGAAGAAAATGAATTGTCTCTCTAAGAAGAAAGAGACAAACAGACAGACAGAGAAATTCAGCATATTGTGAGACCTGTGTCTGGGATGAGAGAGAGTGGAAGAGAGAGAGAGAGAGAGAGAGAGAGAGAGAGAGAAGAGAGAAGAGAGAAGAAGAAGAAGAAGAGAGAAGAAGAGAAGAAGAAGAAGAAGAAGAAAGAAAGAAGAAGAAGAAGAAGAAGACAGACAGACAGACAGAAGACAGAAAGAAAGAAAATGCACTGTCATTTTTTTCTCTCTAGGAACGCATTGACGTAATTGCGTCCTCTTACGCTCAATGTGATATTTTCCGGTCATCTGACTCTACAACAAAAATTCATCTCTGGCATTCCAGGCGTCAATTACCGTTGTGATGGAAGTTTAGCCAGGATCATGAGGTGCTGGGTTTGCAAATGATGTGAGCGCTCGGCCATTCGCATGCACGCATGCGCAGACACACCCATAGGAGAGAAAAATAAACAGGCACTGATATATGCATACGCACTTACAAACGACCACACACACATCCCCCCCCCCCCCCCATATACGCGCGCGCACACACACACAACACACACACACACACACACACACACACACCACCCACCACATCACACACACACCACACCACATCACACACACACACACAACACACACACACACACACACACACACCCCACACACACACACACCACACACACACACACACCCCACACACCACACACACACACACACACACACACCACACCACACACCAAACACACACACATACACCACACGTGTTCAACGATAAAAACACCCTTTGGTCTAAAAAAGAAAAAAAAGAGAAAAAAAAAAAAGATCACAGCAGCCGAGCAAGCGTCTTTCAAAGTGACCCAGGTCTGAAAGGTGACAATTAATCCCTCCCTCATGAGAAGACAGAAAACACCGAACTAAAAAGGTCCGGCGGCAGCTGCCTTGGGAGTTAAACTGACACCATCTAATCTTCGCCACAGTAATGTCAGTTCACTCCGGCAAGATGAAATGAAAAGATGCGAATCGGATCCTTGCTGAAAAAAACAAAAACAAACAAACATTCAGAACGCCTAGAGCTAAGTCTGAAGATTCCAGAGCGAAACCCACATTGCATGCAGCACAGTAAGCATGGTTGTTTCTGAATTCACAGCACCTTAAGAAATGGTGACAGTGCTTGGAGCAAAAGGTTCCATTCGTGGAGAACAGTCAGTGTTTGGTGCCAAGTGCACAATACTCAGAGAGACGTCAGAATGTCTGAAGTAACAAGGGACAGAACCTGGAGGAAAGTTTTAAACCATTCTAGCGCATACACAGATGCCGCTAACAAATTTACTACAAATCTCATGCCAAGGAAACTGTTGAAGAGAGAGAGAGAGAGAGAGAGAGAGAGAGAGAGAGAGAGAGAGAGAGAATGAATGAATGAATGAATGAATAAGTAAATAAATGATTTATTCAAGGCCAGGGACCCATCTGGATGGGGTCAAATCTATGAGATGTAAACAACAATTAGAACACCAAAATCAAAATGATCAGTCCACTGAAACTATGTAAAATGTACAAACATGTTCACTCTGCTCGCCCTTATTGAGAAAAGAGAGAGATAGCAGAAGAAGAAGAAGAGGAGGAGGAGGAGAGAAGAAGAAGAAAGTGCGCTGTTATTTCCCTATTTCTCTCTTAACGCGCTGGTGTGATTGCGTGCACTTAAGTTCACTGTCCTATTTCCTGGTCATCGGACACCTCAGCACAGAGGCATCTCTGGAGCGTCAATTAACGTTGTGATGGATGCGCGACCCAGGAGCTGTGAAGACCCGCGTTTCAAAATATGATTCCTCGGTGCACTCTGCTGGGCACGCGTACAGACATACACATAAAAAGAAAACACAAGCTCAGATACATATTTATACGTGTGCACAGCTCACGACCACACACACACACACACACACACACACACACACACACACACACACACACACACGCAAGCGCGCGCGCGCATGCACGCACGCACGCATGCACAGAGTTCAACCATAAAAGCAGCGTTCTAGTGTAAAATTTGGACGGCAACGGAACAAGTATAAAACAAACTGTCTTCATTTTTTTAATAATCTAATTATTTACTCCCTTCGTCTTTAATTTGTCTTGTAATTTATTGGTCACTTTTGACCGGAGGAATGATTATAATTTGTCTTGTAATTTGTTGGTCACTTTTGACCGGCGGAATAATTATAATTTGTCTTGTAATTTGTTGGTCACTTTTGACCGGCGGAATAATTATAATTTGTCTTGTAATTTGTTGGTCACTTTTGACCGGCGGAATAATTATAATTTGTCTTGTAATTTGTTGGTCACTTTTGACCGGAGGAATAATTATAATTTGTCTTGTAATTTATTGGTCACTTTTGACCGGCGGAATAATTATAATTTGTCTTGTAATTTGTTGGTCACTTTTGACCGGAGGAATAATTATAATTTGTCTTGTAATTTGTTGGTCACTTTTGACCGGAGGAATAATTATAATTTGT
>CM065739.1:55033407-55038407 GCA_033310375.1 Conus canariensis
CGGTCTCTGGTCGGGGATAGGCGCTATATAAGTACTCTCTCTCAAAAAAAAAAAAAATAGTTGTGATCTTTAGGAAAATAACTGTGATCCTGGGATAATAACTGTTTTCCTTCTTTTCGCTATTTTTTTTCCTCAAGGATCAGAGCTGTTTTTCCTGTGGTCAAATCAGCTGTTGTGGGCTTTAGACGCCAGTGTGGTGCCATAGGAAAGAAGGCACGTACATCTGTGGATTTCATCACGTAACTTCCGCTGCGGTATGTGAGATGGGCAAGGGAAGGTGAACAGAAGCGCTTAGTGTTGATAGCTGATCGTGATGAGAGAGAGAGAGAGAGAGAGAGAGAGAGAGAGAGAGAGAGAGAGAGAGAAGAGAGACAGACAGACAGACAGACAGACAGACAGACGGGCAGAGAGACAGAGAGAGAGGAGGGAGAGAGAGAGAGAGGAAGGAAGAGAGAGAGAGCAAGACAGGCAGACAGACAGGCAGACACACAGGCAGACAGACACAAAGACAGAGAGTAACACACACACACACACCACACACACACACCACACACACACACACACAAAGGTAGAGTAAGAGGGAAAGAGAGAGAGGGGGAGAGAGAGAGAGAGAGAGAGAGAGAGAGAGAGAGAGAGAGAGAGAGAGAGAGAGAGAAACGGACAGACAGTCAGTCAGACAGAGAGACAAACGGGTTGAATAGAGAGAGAGACAGAGACAGCAAGACGGAGAGAGAGACAGACAGACAGACAGAGACAAAGACAGAGAGACAGACAGACAGACAGAGACAGACAGACAGACAAATAGACAGACAGACAGACAGAGACAGAGATGACGGAGTACAGGGAAAGGAGGGTCAGGTAAGATAGCTAGGAACACCAAGGATTTCACGCCCATCCCTGAATGCAGAGAATGTTACACCGAGTGGCTTTCATTCACAACGAAGCTCACCCTTTCTCGTGTGGTGAAACAGTCACGTACACACAGCTCCCATTGTCTGTCTGTCTGTCTGTCTGTCTGCCCGTCTGTCTGCGTCTCTGTGTCTCTCTCTCTCTGTCTCTCTCTATCTCTGTCTGTCTGCCTCTCTCTCTCTCTCTCTCTCTCTCTCTCTCTCTCTCTCTCTCTCTCTCCCCTCTTTCTCACCCCTCTCTCTCTCCCCCCTCTATCTTCCTCCTCCTCTCTCTCTTTCTCTCCCCATCCTTACTCTATCCCCTCCTCCCTCTCTCTCTCTCTCTCTCTCTCTCTCTCTCTCTCTCTCTCTCTCTTTCTCCCCCTCCCCTCTCCCTCTCTCTCCCCCCTCTCTCTCTCCCCCCTCTCTCTCTCCCCCCTCTCTCTCTCTTCCTCCTCTCTCACTCTTTCTCTCCCCATCCTCACTCTATCCCCTCCTCCCCCCCCCCCCCTCTCTCTCTCTCTCTTTCTCCCTAACCACTTTTCAGTCTTAAGGAGACAAGAGGAAAACACAGAAAAGGGGTGGGGGGGGAGAAAAAAAAATAAAGGCTGGATGCTTGTCTCGTGGCACTCCCAGCGTCAGAGAAAGCTCCGACAGGTAGGCCTTCCACACAACCAACCTTTCTGGATGCTTGTCTCGTGGCACTCCCAGCGTCAGAGAAAGCTCCGACAGGTAGGCCTTCCACACAACCAACCTTTCTGGATGCTTGTCTCGTGGCACTCCCAGCGTCAGAGAAAGCTCCGACAGGTAGGCCTTCCACACAACCAACCTTTCTGGATGCTTGTCTCGTGGCACTCCCAGCGTCAGAGAAAGCTCCGACAGGTAGGCCTTCCACACAACCAACCTTTCGGCACTTTTCAGCAACGGGACCGGTCTGGAATTTTGTTCTATACACGGTGATATGATAATTACGAGACTGACTGCGTTGGACAGTATACGGCTGTTTGGATTATGGACCCTCGTGGTCGGCTGTGCGGTGAGCCATTCGTGAAGATAAAGGAGCTGGGAGTGGAAGGGAGGGAGGGAGGGAGGGAGGGAGGGAGGGGTATGAGCGGGGGAGGGAGGGCGAGAGAGAGAGAGAGGAGGGAAAAGAGAGAAAAAGAAAGAGACAGACAGACAGACGGACGAACAGACAGACAGAGGCACAGACAGACAGACAGAAGGACAGACAGATAGGTAATGTTGCTTATAGCCCAGCCTACCGCAAAGGGCCATATCAGGGCTGACAGACAGACAGAGAGAGAGAGAGAGGGGGAGGGGGAGGGAGGGAGGGAGGGAGGGAGGGAGGGAGAGAGAGAGAGAGAGAAGAGAGAGAGAGAGAGAGAGAGAGAGAGAGAGAGTCTGGGTGTGAGTCCAAGTGTGAATGACTTGATGATCAGCCTCCGCTCTGTTTCAATGAAAGAGAACTTCAACCATAACGTGCACACACACACACACACACACACACACACACACACACACACACACACACACACACACACACAGAGCCCGAATCACCAGACAGATGACCAATCAACGAATCGCTTGCGCCTGGTCGGCAGGAACAACATGGCCAATGAACGTAAGAACAAAATGCAATGCACACGAGGTAGGGAGCATTCCTCCTGTTATCCCCTCCTCTAACGGACGAATGGAAAGGGTTAATATTGTTTTTCGTCTCATGACAACTGACAATACAAAAAAGATTTTTAAAAAAAAATTAAATTGAGGGCCTGACCACCCTTATTCCTCCCTTTTCCCCTCCCTCCGTCCCCGGCTGGCAGATATTGCATTTTGGACACGCTGTCCTCTTCCTCTGATGCGAGAGGACCTCCGACCACCTTTGGAAACCACCCCTCTCTCTCTCATTTAACTGATCTGGCCCTGAAATGTCGTCATCGCGGGTGGGAAAATCCTGATAAAGGGGGGGCGGGGGGGGGGGGGGGGGGGGGGGCAAAAAAACTGCCGTGAGCCTTAAATACAGTCCCTCAGAATATCATGCCGATAGATTGACAGCGGCCGTTGAAACATTAATATACAAAGAAAAGCAAATAGCAGGCCGCGATGTTCTTCCTTTCGCCGCGTGCTGTCGGAGAGTGGCGGCCCTTTGGAAGCCGAACTGCCCCTTGAAAAACGTGCGGCAAGGCCGATTCGTTTTCGAGAAATAACAAACAAAGTAGGGTAACTCTTGCTCCCATGACAAAACAAATACGGGCTTGTATTTACTTCGTGATGTGAGCGAGAGTTGGTTCGTCTGTTCTCTGCCTCGTTTCACATTTCCTATCGCGTTTTCAAGAAAGCTGAAGCCGCAGTGAATTCTGGGAGGCCAATTTAACCACACGGGTAGCTTACTCAGACTCGTCATGGATTCACAACGGCTGCGCGGTTTTGCGTGAACTGAACTGTTTGAGTTTGTTGTCAAAACTTGAGACTGGTCGTGAGAAAAGAAGTGATTGGTACATGAAAGGGGGGGGTGGGGGGGGGGGGGGCTCAAATGACGAATTCTAAGACGATGAAAGCATCTACAACGACAGAGGCTCACCCTGGGCAGGCGGATTGGAATCATCTACAGAAACGGGGTCTTTCAGATCTGTGGAATTATATATTCAATGCCAATACATGATCCTTTAATCCAAAACATGAAATTACAGCATCATTTTACAACATAACAAACAAAAGATACACATTCTATGTTGATTGAAATAAAATGTTTTGAATTTTATCAGACCATTTACGACAGAAATTTTAAAAAAAATATAACGTACAGTGGCATAGTTTGTGCCCATTGGTCAATTGAGTTCCAAAACGATACAGAAGACATGACACGTTGGATTGGCGCCACGGTGAAACCTCCATACTACAGCGCACTTGGTGGGGGCGGGGGGGGGGGGGGGGGGGGGGGGGGGGGGGCTCATGCGGAACGGGATGAGATGGGACTGTCGTCGATAGCAGCACTGGCCCTTACAAGCCTAAACGATTTTTGGACTAGATGAAGATTTGAAATGAAAGATACGCGATGTACGCAACAACTACCAAGGATGTAGAATAGAAGAGAGACAGACAAAGAGCGAACGGCGTGGAGAAGGGAGGAAAATGGTCCGTGTGCGGTGATGGTTTTAACCTCCACTATTATGGTCTGTAGCCGGGTAGAGATATATAAATCATGAATGAAAGTACATTTAATGTAGAGAAAAATCATGAATAAAAGTGAATTTATTGCACAGATAAATCATGAATGAAAATGAATTTATTGTAGGGATAAATCATGAATGAAAGTGAATTTATTGTAGGGATAAATCATGAATGAAAGTGAATTTATTGTAGAGATAAATCATGAATGAAAGTGAATTTATTGTAGAGATAAATCATGAATGAAAGTGAATTTATTGTAGAGATAAATCATGAATGAAAGTGAATTTAATGTCCACCATTATAGCCTGTAGCAGGAGAGGGATAATTCATAAAGGATAGTGGTTTTAACGTTCACCATTACCGTCTGAAGCACGATGAGATACTTCATATAGGACGGATGTTTTTTGTTTGTTTGTTTGTTTCGTTTTGTGTGTGTGTGTGTGTGTGTGTGTGTGTGTGTGTGTGTGTGTGTGTGTGTGTGTGTGTGTGTGTGTGTTTTGGGGGGGGTCCTTAACGTTCTCATTACAATTTTTTATCTTTTCATTTTTTTTCCTTGTTTTTTTTCTTTCTTTCTTTTCTTTCTTTCTTCCTTTTTTTTTACAGATGGGGCCTCGATCCTCCTATTTTTCCCCACCTTTATCTTTCATCTTTTTTTCTTTTTTTTTTTTTCGGGGGGGGGGGGGGGGGGGGCTTTTTTCCTCCTCTTTCCCTCTCCACTGACTCTCACGCACCATGCCGATCTGTCGGTTCCTTTACTGATGGGACATTCTAATGCCAGCTTTAGTACTTTGACGTTGGATACAAAGCGTGCATACAGAATGGTGGTTTTAACGGCCACCGCTACCATCTGTACTAGCTGTAGCAGAGGAGAGATGACCCATGAAGGATGGTGATTTCAAGGTCCTCCATTCACGTCTGTAACAAGAGTACAAACAATTCTAT
>CM065739.1:55043407-55048407 GCA_033310375.1 Conus canariensis
AGAGATTATTCCTCAGAACGCCCAGAGCCACATGAGTGACGACTGGGAATTTCCATCTGTCGCTCACGGTAGGTGAATGACCTGGGTCTGTGTCTGCTGACTCTCTTCAACAGGAAAACACCACAGGTAAAAGGCCAGACGAGAGAAGTGGAGACCAGAAGCCCCCTCCATCCCCCCTCCACCCCAACCCTACTCGTCTCCCGAGGAGGTGAGGGGGGGGGGGCGAAAGGGAGGAGGGGAAATGGGGGGTGGGGGGTATCGTATTGCTTGTTTGAAGGAACCACGCCAGCTTCTGTTGAAATAGTTCTGGTTTCTCCAAAGATCTTTCTCTCTCTCTCTCTCTCTCTCTCTCTCTCTCTCTCTCTCTCTCTCTGTCGGTCTGTCTGTATCTCTCTGTCTCTGCCTCTCTTTCTCTCTCTCTCTCTCTCTCTCTCTCTCTCTCTCTCTCTCTCTCTCTCTGTCGGTCTGTCTGTATCTCTCTGTCTCTGCCTCTCTTTCTCTCTCTCTCTCTCTCACTCTGTCTGTCTGTCTGTCGCTCTGTCTGTATATATCTCTCTGTATCTCTCTGTATCTCTCTCTCTCTCTCTCTCTCTCTCTCTCTCTCTCTTTTCCCCCATTTTCTTTCCTCTAGTATCACCCCCCCCCCTTCCCTTCTCTGTATCTCTGGTTTGTGTTACAAATTCATTTTCGGTAGCCTGTCTCTGTAAGGGGGGAGAGAGAGAGAGAGAGAGAGAGGAGAGAGAGAGAGAGAGAGAGAGAGAGAGGAGGGAGAGAGAGGGGGGACAGGGAGAGAGAGTGAGCGAGAGAAAGGGAGGGAGGGAGAGAAAGAGTGAGAGGGAGAGAGAAAGAGTGAAGGAGGAAAACGAGTGAGAGAGGGAGGGATGGAGAGAGATAGACACACACACACACACAACAACAACGTTAGAGAGAGAGAGAGAGAGAGAGAGAGAGAGAGAGAGAGAGAGAGAGAGAGAGAGAGAGAGAGAGAGAGAATAAGGACAGCAGTATAACTTTTCTCGGCTACCAATAATTAGAAACACAGAATAAAGATACAAAACCGAAACGCACGTAGAAAAGCAGAATATAGATACAATCAGACCCGTTCGTACTTTCACGTGGTAAGTCGTTTCAACAAGATGCTTAAATTTGCATAGACAAAGTTGCAGTTTTTCTGTGACAAAAGAATTCAACAATATACATAGCTGCTTTTGGAATATGCGTCGCTAACCCCTTGAGTAGAATATTAATATAAGACTGTTCAATTATCCTGGATCTGACTTCATCACAGAGGGGAGACATGTACAAAACTTCGTACACAGGACAAAGAAAGTTTACATCGATGCTGAACACCGTTCTGAACTGAAGTGAAGTTTAGTAGCAATGCTCCAGTTCTTCAGTTGAACAAGCCCATCACGAAATCATCTTACGTCTAGGAATAGCAAATGACATTTCTTGAATCGTGCTTGGTGTCACCTGTGATGTTGAGTTCTTCCATTAATTCCTCCAGAAAAGGGCGGTATGATTTACTGTTAGTATAATGGTATACCTGTATATTTTGGTGTTGTTGGGATCTCCTTTTTTTTTACAAAGAGGTATCAAAATAAATTCTGTCTCTTTTTTCAGGAAGCAAATTTTTATCAAACAGTGTACTAGAGAGAGAGACAGAGAGAGAGAGAGAGAGAAGACAGAGACAGAGACAGAGAAAGAGAAAGAGAGACAGACAGAGACAGAGACAAAAGGAGAGACACAGACAGAGAGAGACAGAGATAGACTGAGGCAAAGACAGAGACAGAAAGAGAGAAAGAGACAGAGACAGAAGGAGCGACAGAGACAGAGAGAGACACAGACAGAGAGACAGACAGACAGACAGTGACAGAGACAGATAGACAGACAGACAGACAGACAGACAGAGACAAAGACAGAGACAGAGACACAGACACAGACTGAGAGGTTTCCCGATAATAATTGTATCGTCTGAATGCAGTGAACTTAGAATGTTCCAATGAATCTGTCTTTCAGTAAACATTCAGTTTCTGCAAATGAATGCCGTGTTCTCAACTTAAAACTTTTTTTTCGGGTTAAATATCATCACAACCAAAAAGACCAATCTAACAATAAACCGATTTTAGTCAGTCAGGCGGTCAGGGCGTGTGTGTTGGGGGAGGGGGGGGAGGGTAGGACGGGGGAGAGGGGGGGTTGTCAGGCGTGGGGGGGGGGGGGGGGGGGCGGGTAAGGGTAGAGGGATGGGTGGGTGGGTGGCTGTGCACGTATGAAAACTCGTGTACGTAATGTCGATGCTTGTGTTTGGTGTATTCTCATGCATTGTAAGACAAAGCCGGCTTATGCTAATCAGGATGCCCGTGCCAAAGCTGGGGAGAGAGAAGCCGGAGGAAAGCGGTGCCAGAGAACTGCAGAGTGAGCCACTCTTCGGTCTGACGATGCACGGCGAGAACAGACAGTGTGTGTGTGTGTGTGTGTGTGTGTGTAAGGGAGGGATGCCTGGAAGGTCGGCACCAAACGTGCTGCTATTGGTAGTCTTCCAGTGATGCCACCAGGACTCTCTCTCTCTCTCTCTCTCTCTCTCTCTGTCAACAGGTATTCGTAGATTGTGTGTGTGTGCGAAAGCACGCACGCGCGCGCGCTTGTGTGTGTGGGGGGGGGGGGGGAGGGCGCATGAATGTTTCTTTAATTACAAATAGAGACAGACAGACAGACAGAAAGACAGACAGACAGACAGACAGAAAGACAGGCAGACGAGACAGACAGATCAATAAACAAAAGTGAGACGGATTGCTTGCTTGACTGATTGATTGATTGATTAATCGATTGATTGATCTTTTACATTCAAGGACACATATTTCAGACCAAGACCTAGTCTTAACAATCATGGACATATCTTGTTAATGGACATCCGTCTGTGTGTGTGGCAAGGTAAACATGCAAAAAACTGTTTCATGCATTTAAATTCCTCTCCTTTGACAAAGAAACTTCCACGCTTCTTCCTGCTCCTCACGAACGACATTAACCCCCTGTCGTTCTCAGACTTACTCTCTTGAAAAGATTCAAACCATCGGAAGTAGCTTTCTGCCTGCTAGGTCCACCTCACTCCACCCCCCCCCCTCCCTTTTTTTAAACAATACTTTGGTACTTTCTTTTATTCTCTCCCCCTCCCTCCACCGCCCACCCTCTGAACAAACCGTCCTGAACATTCTCAAAACTACTTCTCCAAAATCTTGTGAGCTTGGTCCTATCCCTACTTGCCTTCCGTGAAAAAATCTTGACGCCATGTATCCCATCATTATTACCGTTATCATCATCATTTTTTTTCAGTAACCTCTGGTTTGATGCCACCTAAAGAACTAAAGGTTGCTGTCATCAAACCCTTGGCTTAAAAAAAGCCTTTTCTTGATAAGAACCAGTTTTAAAGAACTACAGGCCTGTCTGAGTTCTGCCCTTCGTTTACCCGGCGATCGAAGAGCTTTGGAAAGAATGTAGGTGAACGGTCATCGTGGAACGACGGCATCCATATGTTTGGTATTGTTCAATTCTTGGCTCTGTTTGCCGCGATCAGACATTGTTTGTATGAAATTCAATCTTGTTGACAAAACATGAATACTCATTTATTTGTACATGGTTGTATTATGAGTGCAATTCCATGGCAAGTTGTCCACCACAGCAGAAAATAAGAAGAATATTTGATTAGTCTTCATTTACAGTAACCATCCAGATGTTCTGCTGTAGCACACAGAATGTTGAAGACCAATGATGCTGTCGGATATTAGCGCCACATCATCAGCGAATTATAGTATTCATTTTTAAATGAAATCCTGTGATAACTGAATGCCAAGGCGACCCAAATCAATCATGTCTGTAGTTAGCTGATTTATAAACAAAGAAAAAAAGAACGAGTAAAACAATCATAAACAATCATGCTCATCAATAAGATGACCATCAAAACGCATCCTTGCTTTACTAACATGAGATATTCATTTTAGACCATTGACTATTTTACTCTGCAATCCAGCCTTGCGTAAAACAGCCCATAATTTTTCTCTGTGCACAGTGTGTGTTGTGTGTGTGTGTGTGTGTGTGTGTGTGTGTGTGTGTGTGTGTGTGTTGCGTGCGTGCGTGCGTGCGTGCGTGCGTGCGTGCGTGCGAGCGTGCGTGCGTGCGTGCGAGTGTGTGTGAGAGAGAGACAGAGATAGACAGACAGAGAGAGAGAGTGAAAGACAGGCAGGCAGATAGACAGAGACAACAACAGACAGACGGACAGACTGTCTGACAGACACAGAGAGAAAAGAGAGACAGACAGACAGAGACAGAGAGATAGAGACACACAGAGAGAGAAAGCACGCAGGCACACACACACACACACACACACACACACACACACACACACACACACACACACACACACACACCTCGATTAAGCCACGTCACGTCTGAAAGAGGGAAATCACTCCATAAAATTGCCCTCAGAGAGCAGTTCGGTGCGAGCAGTTCTTGACAGTCATTGGTTGGCTGGCCACGAGAGGGCCGCATGATAGGATTGTCCCCCCCCCCCCCCCCCCCCTCAGTTTTTTTGCCCCACAGACAAAAGCCGGGCCGTGGAATAAGATAACAAGCAACCGAACACTTGAACACGGAACCACAATGAAGGGGTAAGGGTAAGGTTGCTAACAGCCTAGCTGACCGCAAAAGGCTACATCAGGGCTGTCACTGCGCTGATGTCAACTGACAAGTCATTGGGGGAAAAAAACAAAAAACATCGTCCAAACAACCCTTTAAAATATATTCACCTTTTAAACCGGAATTTTTTTTAAAATCTTTTTTCTGTTAAATCTTTTTGATCAGATGAAAAATGTTAATCTCCCTCAGAAATTCAAAAGAGCACTTCAGGTGGGGAACCAAAAAACAGTGAACCAGTACCTCTGTGAACGGATGACCAATCATTTTGGTTCTTCTTGGCGGGAAAGAGAGAGAGAGAGAGAGAGAGAGAG
>CM065739.1:55058407-55063407 GCA_033310375.1 Conus canariensis
TCACATTTCCATACTCCAGGTGGACTCGTTTAAAACAAGACAGGCAGACAGGATGGACGACCCTCTCGCCACATCTTGCCAATACAGCAAAGACAGTGGCAGCGTGCGTGTCACAGCTGACGAGGAAGGGAATCCTTGTCTGGACACTGCACTTCTTGAAACGATTTTTTTTTTTTTTTTTTTTTTTTTTTGCAGGAATGAGGGGGAGGGGAGGGGGGGAGGTGAGTAGGGGGAGGAAGGTGGGGAGGAGGAAGGAGGGGAAGGAGGAGAGGGGGGGTGTCATGATGGCAATTGTACAGTATCGTATCTCAAGGACAGCGAGATATTTCACATTGTATGCCAAATTACCGCGATATGGATCCCATGTGGCGAATAGTTTTATGTTTCTCTACGTTGACATTATATTTGATTTCATTCATTTTCATTTGCATCCACTCTCCCTCTGCTTCCCCTTCCTCCCCCTTTCTCCAGACCCCCCCCCCCCCCCCCCCCCCCCCCCCCCCCCCCCCCCCCCCCCCCCCCAGCTCACTCCTTCGCTATTCCCCACCCACCCCATCCTCTCTCTAGTTTCCAAATGGGAATGAGATGGAAGCTTAAAACACAATGCGTTCCTTGAATCTTGAGTCTTCACTCTTGACGTTCTTCTGTTTACCCGCGCTCAAGTCTGCGAAGATCCTGACATCAATTGACAGAGGGTTAGTTCCAGGGTCTAGTCTCCACGTTAGAATATATTTCATGAAAACTTACCTTCAGTAAATCTATCTGATCCCTCGCGACCCACCAACATTGGCAGCCCTCGAGTTGACACTTTCAATTGAACATATTTTGTTTTCGTTTGTTTTTTTGTTTTTTCCCTGTGCGCAGAGCATGTGCCATTTGAAATCAGGGTTTATCTTCCTTTAGATTTGGGCACACACACACACACACACACACCTTTCTGCACACCTGGTAATCCATGAGTGAAAAGGAATCTCAGCGTGCATGCTCTGTCGGTGTAACGTGCTCTGTGATACGAAGGGAATTCCGCCTGACATGTGCTCACCGCCTTGCTCGTCCGAACGCCACAAGATTTGTGGAGCACAGTGAACAATACCCCCTCCCCCTTATACTCCCCCCCCCCCCCCCCCCAAAGAAATGTATCCGGAGCGGTTTAAACGAAGCCAGCGAAAATCCTGAAAATGTTGGCGATAATACAGGCGGTGAAAGTATAGGTGTGGGGTGGGGTGGGGTGGGGTGGTGTGGTGTGGTATTGTGTGGTGTGGTGGAGTTGGGAGGTGGGGGTGTGGTGTGGTGTGGTGTGGTGTGGTGGGTGTAGTGTAGTGTAGTGTAGTGTAGTGTAGTGTAGTGTAGTGTAGTGTGGTGTGGTGAGATGTGGTGTGATGTGGTGTGGTGTGGTGTGGTGAGGTGTGGTGTGGTGGAGTGTGGTGTGGTGGAGTGTGATGTGGTGTGGTGGGGTGGTATGGGGTGTGGGGTGATGGGTGGGATGTGGTGTCGTGTGGTGTGGTGTGGTGTGGTGTGGTGGGGTAGGGTGTGATGGTGTGGTGTGGTGTGGTTGTGTGATATGGTGTGGTGTAATGCGGTGAGGCGTGGTGTGGTGTAGTGGGGTCGGGTATGGTATGAAGTGGTGTGGTGTGATGTGATGGTGTGGTGAGGTTGTGTGATATGGTGTGGTGTGATGTGTGGTGTGGTAAGTCGTGGTGTGGTATGGTGTGGTTGTGTGATATGGTGTGGTGTGATGTGGTGTGGTGTGGTTAGTCGCGGTGTGGTGTGGTGTGGTGTGATGGTGTGGTGTAGTGTAGTTGTGTGATATGGTGTGGTGTGACATGGTGTGGTGTGGTGTGGTTGTGCGATATGGTGTGGTGTGATGGTGTGGTGTGGTGTGGTTGTGTGATACTGTGTGGTGTGATGTGGTGTGGTGTGGTAAGTCGTGGTGTGGTGTAGTGTAGTATGATGGTGTGGTGTGGTATCATGTGATGCAGTGGTGTAATGTGGTATGGTGTGGTGTAGGATAAAGTGTGCTGTTGTCGGTGTGTGTGGTGTAGGATGGTGTGATAGTGGTGTGGTGTGGTATCATGTGGTGCAGTGGTGTAATGTGGTATGGTGTGGTGTAGGACAAAGTGTGCTGTTGTCGGTGTGTGTGGTGTATAGTATGGTGTGATAGTGGTGTGGTGTGGTAGGGTGGTGGTCATGGTCACGTGCTTTGGTGGTGTGAACGTACTACTGGCGTAATGGTGTTAATGATGGTAGAAGTGCGCGCATGTATGTGTGTGCGTGCGAGCGTGCGCGCTTAAACGCACGTTCGCACCCTTCCGTTCGCGTGTGCATGTGCGTGCGTGCGTGTGTGTGTGTGTGTGTGTGCGTGTGTGTGTGTGTGTAAGCTCGCGCGCGCGCCTGCAGACGTGCGTGAATGCGCAAGCGCACGTGCATGCTACCCTCTACAAAAAAAAAAAAAAAAAAAAAACATGACTCACAATCAATGTTGGATTGCGCAGCCGCCCGTATCACAGCGCCTTACCGCTATTCCCCAAATAGTCGGTGGCATCCAGTTTGGGGGACCAGTGTTCAGCCATGGAGATTAAGGAGCTGTTGTTCTTCCATCCTGTCCAAACCCCAGGACGACATCTGCACAGCCCGAAACACAACGTAAAACACAAGACAGGGTGGAAAGTAATGTAATGATGATTTCAACGCGATAAAAAACAGACAAGTAAACTGTCGAAAAATTATTTTCTTTTAAATTAAAATAGAGATTTAAAAAAAATAAATAATGAAAAAAATGAATGAATAAAAATAAATAAATACATGAATAAATAAATAATACTGTCGAAAAATATACCTTTTTCGCACCTCACACATAACGAGACATTTAAAAAAGAATGCACACAAGAACACTCTTCACTGAGATGGAGGAGTGGGGGGGGGGGGGGGGGGGGTTGTTTTTTTTCTTACATTCCGGAGAGTATAGTTTTCTGCGTTTTTCTTGTCTGACATTCGCTGGTCTTCAGTTCTACTACTTCTTCTGCGGTCGATTTTTTTTTCTTTTTGTCTGTTTGTGTGTGTGTGTGTGTGTTGCTTGCCTGGTCGAATAAGCAGTCCCAGACCAAAACAGCGATGCTCCTAACAGGACGGACCGGGAGAACAGGTAGCACTGTTATCTCCACTGAAATACCCCGTACATCCCAATGACAGGAGCATCATGCGATCAACAGCCACGCTGTGAGCTCTTAGCCCTGGGGAAGAACACCCCCAGTGAACAAACCACCCCACCCCCACCACCACCACACCCCCATATCACAGAACAGGACTTTTTAGTCTTGAACTAGAGGAAAAGCACCCCCCCCCCCCCCCCAACCAAAAACTTGATCCGACCTGTCGAAGACGAGGCGTGTCAGCTACGGCGCAGGTTTCGGGGATGAATGGGGGCACACACGCATCAGCATTTATTATGGTCTTGCGTCAGTTCTGCTGCAGTCAGTCACGATAGTTGGGGCTCTTCGTCTAACACTGGTCTCCTCTGCATCCCTTTGGCACCAAGACTGCTATGCTGGTCTGCTACGTTCATTTTTCTTTCCCACGCCTCATCCTCATGGCGCCAACTCCTCTCTCTGTCTCTGTCTCTGTCTGTCTGTCTGTCCGTCTGTCTGTCTCTCCCCTCCCTCTCTCTCTCTCTCTCTCTCTCTCTCTCTCTCTCTCTCTCTCTCTCTCTCACTCCACTGTCCAATTCTCTACCATCCTTCAAACTCTGTCTTAAAGCTACTCTCTTCACATCCTGATTGATGACCCTTCGTCTACACTTGCAAACTGCATGCTGCGCTGTGGTGTGTGTGTGTGTGTGTGTGTGTGTGTGTGTGTGTGTGTGTGTGTGTGTGTGTGTGTGTGTGTGTGCGTGTGTGCTTATGTGTGTGTGTGTGTGTGTGTGTGTGTGTGTGTGTGTGTGTGTGTGTGTGCGTGAGTGAGTGTGTGTGTGTGTGTGTGCGTGCGTGCGTGCGTGCGTAAGTGTGTGCGTGCGTGCGTGCGTGCGTGCGTGCGTGCGTGTGTGTGTGTTGTTGTTGTTGTTGTTGTTATTGTTCTTCTTCTTCTTCTTCTTCTTCTTCTTCTTCTTCAATTTAACGTCTTTTCACTAAATGTGATATTAGACAAGGTGTGTGTGTGTTTGTGTGTGTGTGTGTGTGTGTGTGTGTGTGTGTGTGTGTGTGTGTGTGTGTGTGTGTGTGTGTTTGAGTGTGTGCGTGCTGCGTGCGTGCGTGAGTGCGCGCCCGCGTGCGTGCGTGAGCGTGTGCGTGTGTGTGTGTGTGTATGTGTGATGAGGAGAAACTCTAAGTAAGAATTAAACTGTTGAGAAAAAAAAAAACCCATCAAAAGTAAAAACAAACAACTGTACAAAATAAGATCATGAAACAGCAATTACAGGATTGAGCCAACTGGGCTTAACATAAGCATTCGTACAAAATTTAAGAGAGACATGGTATCCTGGAATATGCACTTTGAAGTATCATTACTAAATTCTGACAAATCGGAATCAAAGTAGGGGCAAAAGTATAGAACGTGTGTTGTTGTACAATTATCAAGGGCGCCGCAAGCACATCGAATATTCTTGACATATTTTATTCTGAATGCATTTATTTTTAACCGAAATAATAAGGAGAGAAGTTGTTTATTGTGTCTTGGATATAATCCTATGTTTGTATTACGGTTTACTGGATTTACTGAGGAAGCCCTTTTTGAAAGATTACTTGCTCGAGAGTTCGTACAACAAAGTATAGATGAGTCGAGTTTGTGTATTCGGGGGAGAACACTTTCTTTGTAGTATTCCTCAAATTTTTCAAAAGAGGCTCTTTGTAAGAGATAATATCCTTCATGTAAGCTCAAGGTAATATGAATAGTAGCCGTATTGTCATAATTGTTTGCACCTGCTCGAGCAATCCTGTCAGCCCATTCATTTCCGGATATGAAGCAATGGGAAGGAACCCAACAAAAATTAACTGTTATACCTCTTGACA
>CM065739.1:55068407-55070907 GCA_033310375.1 Conus canariensis
AAGACAGACAGACAGACAGAAAGAGAGAGTGAGAGACAGACAGACAGACAGAGAAAGAGAGAGAGACACACACACAGAGACAGACAGACAGACTGAGAGTGAGTGAGTGAGTGAGTGAGTGAATGAGGCAGACAGACATACATACAAGAGAGAGAGAGAGAGAGAGAGAGAGAGAGAGAGAGAGAGCTGAAATGAATGCGAACAAGCTAGAAATGAGAACACCCCCCACAAGCTTATACATTAAAAGTTTCCCGGTGACGCCATGTGGGGATTTTCCATCTCGGCACGGATGGGTAGTACAGTACACGTTCATGGCAAATAATAAAATATAAAAAAAAGAAAAGAAAGAAAAACGAGGAAACACGGAGAAGTTAAGACAAGAAGAAACAAAGATCACAGGAAAGGATGGAAGTCAAGAACAAATGAAGACGCAGGCAAACAAACAAAGAAATACAGAGACAAATAAACTAACCAGACGCAAACTGAAAGAACGAGAGGGTGATTAACATGCGTGATAACGACTTGAAAAGGACTTGAGCATTCACACAAAAGCAACCGAAGGGAGAAAAAAAAAACCCAACAAAAACGAATATATGCACAAGACAAGGGCGAAAACGGAAGAGCGGGGAAGAAGAAAACAGAGATTGGGGGGGGGGGGGGGGGGGGGGGGGGAGAGAAAAGTGGATCTAAATTGGAAAGAATACGAGAGAGAGAGAGAGAGAGAGAGAGAGAGAGAGAGAGAGAGAGAGAGAGAGCGAGAGAGATAGAGAGAGAGAGAGGGAGGGAGGGAGGGAGGGAGGGAGGGAGAGAGGAGAGAGAGAGAGAGAGAGAGGGAGGGAGGGAGAGAGAGAGGGAGAGGAAAAAGAGAAAAACAAGGGTTTGGGGGTTGGGCGGAATAAGAAATAAAGATAGATGAATGGACCGGAACACAGACAGAGAGAGAGAGAGAGAGAGAGAGAGAGAGAGAGAGAGAGAGAGAGAGGAGAGAGAGAGCAGAGACAAGACAGACAGACAAACACAGAGAGATAGACAGACAGACAGATAGACAGACAGACAGATAGACAGACAGAGAGGGGGGAAGACAAACGGACAGGCAGACAGACAGAGGGAAGGAAAGACAAATGGACAGAGAGAGAGAGAGAGAGACACAACACACACACACACACACACACACACACACACACACACACACACACACACACACACACACGGAAAGACATTTGAGAGACAGACAGTCCAGACAGAGGGACAGACAGACAGACATGGAAAGACAGTTGAAAAACAGAGACAGAGACACAGACACACACAGACACAGACGCGCGCGCGCACGCACACACACACACACACACACACACACACACACACACACACACACACACACACACACACACACAGATAGTAAGATTTTGGCAAACACAGCGTAGAGGCAGCTGCTTGCTGGAGTGTTCGTTCAGGTGCGAAATGCTCAACAGTGGGTCTAGCTAGCTGACTGCTTACGCCTGCAGTCTTCAGCACTGAGCTGGCTGGAATCTTTAAATTAATTTACCCTCGGCACTCTGACAGAGATGGACAGTGAGGCAGGAACGATACCGGTGCCAGTGTATCATTCCTGGCAGTGTTGAGTTGAGGGGGGAAAGTTAGTGGAAACCTAAAGTGGAAAGGCTCTCTCTCACACACACACACACACACACACACACACACACACACACACACACACACACACACACACAGAGGCAGATAGGTGGGGAGGTGGATAGGTAAGTAGGTAGGTAGGTAGGTAGGTAGGTAGGTTGATAGATGAATTGATCATCAGGAGATAGAAAAGTGGGACGATTCAATTCAACTCTTTGGTAGGTAGGTAGTTAGGTAAGTAGGTAGGTAGGTAGGCAGGTAGGTAGGTAGGTAGGTAGGAAGGTAGGTAGCTAGGTAGGCAGGCAGGTAGGTAGGTAGGTTGCTAGGTAGGTAGGTTGACAGATGAATTGATCATCAGGAGATAGAAAGGTGGGACAATTCAATTCAACTCTTAGGTAGGTAGGAAAGGGGGCAGGTAGATAGGTAGGTAAGTAGGTAGGTAGATAGATGAACTGATTATCAGGAGATAGAAAGGTGGGACAATCCAACTCTTAGATAGGTAGGGAAGTAGGTAGGCAGATAGGTAGGTAGATAGGTTGATAGATGAACTGATCATCAGAAGACAGAGAAGTGGGACAATTCAACTCTTAGATAGGTACGGAAGAGGGTAGATCGGTAGGTAGGTAGATAGGCAGGTAGATAGATAGGTAGATGAACTGAACATCAGGAGATAGAAAGGTGGGACGACTCAACTCTTAGATAGGTAGGGAAGTGCGTAGGTAGGTAGGTAGGTAGGTAGATAGATAGGTAGATAGGTAGGTAGATGAACTGAACATCAGGAGATAAAAAGGTGGGACGACTCAACTCTTAGATAGGTAAGGAAGTAGGTAGGTAGATAGGTAAGTAGATAGGTTGGTAGATGAACTGA
>CM065739.1:55073407-55078407 GCA_033310375.1 Conus canariensis
CATCTGTCTCTTTTTTATACCTTCACCCCCACCACCACCCCCACCCCAGCCCTCTCCCCACACCTCTCCCTTTCCATTGGTTGTGGAAGCGTGAATTTGTCATGCATGAAAGAACGCTAAAGGAATAAGCTCTCCTCGACTTAAACACTATAATCTACAAAGGTATATGCATGACATCTGCAAATATATGACAAAAGATGAAAATGTCTCCTCTCTCTCTCTCTCTCTCTCTCTCTCTCTCTCTCTCTCTCTCTCTCTCTCTCTCTCGCTTTTCTTTCCCCTACCCCCACCCTTTTCCTCATCCTTTTCATACCTACAGACTAAAAGCTACACACGTAGGCCCTAGAAGGAGAGGCAGAAGACATTCTCACAGCCAGCAGGAAAGAAGAGGGTACAGAGGAGAGGGCGGCAATGACAGGTCTTCAGCTGACCGTGTCGGCCGTCACGCCAGACCAGTTGCTCCAGGCTGGTCATCTTACAGCCAGGCAGCCCAGCGGAGACTGCCGACAGATGAAGATTCAGAAGCCTTCCGCGATAGACGATCCAGGAACCACGGTCAGCAGCGAATGTTTCCCAGAACGAGGTACACCGAAGAAGCACAAAGACAAAGTCAGTATATTCATCACAGACAAGTGACTCACCAGCCTGACGTTTACAGAGACTCACGACATACTGACAAGGACAATATACTGAATGGTGACCTAAACAGTCCCGACAGAAGACAGGACATCAGTGAGAATCTCGGTGACGTAAGGGGAAATGAGGTGGAATTTCCAGTGCCAATCGTCAACGACAAAGACGTGCAGGGTGGCACTGCAAGCGAGACAGAAGTCACTTCAACCCCTGCGATTACTGTGACTCAAACTTCTTGCAGAATCTCTCATGATATTGAACCTGATGCAGTAGAAGAGAAGAATGATGATGAACTCATAGTGAATGAACAGGGGGCTACTATCAACAAACCAAGTGAAACAGAGAATGAACAGGCGATATTATGTGACACACATGGGGATCCAGGAAATACCCATGGGGACACAGACATACAAAATACACACTCAGCACAGGCCCATCCATCTTCTCATACAGCTATCAGGACAGACAGACAGGATGGTGAGCGGTCAGAACAACAGATGGCAACTCCGTCTGTTGACACAAACAATACGGCGAACGCCAACAGTGCCGTGGCACTTTCAAATCCTGGTGTTGAGGGAGATGACAACCAACAGAAACAGCGCCTAAAGAAGGGAGAATCCAGGCCAAGGGATGCCAGTCAGAACACTATACTGGACAGTTTCAAACGTGCACAGTCCAAGGAACGTGGCAGGGACATTACGGAAAGGGGACGCACAAGGTCCCGCGCCAAGCTTAATTCTTTTTCCAAATAGCATGTCGGCCGGGCCTTGAAAGTTGAACAGAAAAACGGTGGTGCAAACTTTACTGCAAAGCAGTCCACAGAAAATAATTGTCCTCAAGAAATACCTAAAAATAATAGCACTTCAATCAAGTTTCTAAACTTTAATGTAAATGGTTTGCTTTCTAAGTTGGAGAACAACGATTTTGTAAGTTATATCAAATCACATGATTTTGTGTGTTTAACTGAAACGTTTGTTGGTGTGAATTTCGAATCCTCACTTTTCAATGATTACGTGATTTATAATTCACAAGCAAAGAAGCTTTCCCACCAAGGACGATATTCAGGAGGAGTAATTGTTTTAATTAAAAAGACTTTTTCTAGTTTTGTTACACGGATTGAGTATAAGTCTGAAAATACGATCATTTTGAATATTGATAAGAAGCTTTTCGATAGCGACATGAATGTATTTTGGATTTGTACATATATACCTCCAATGGAGTCAAATGCCTGGGGAAATAACACGAATGGGTTTGGCATAGAACCATTAGAACAATGTTTGTTGGATTTGTATGAATCATACAATTCTTATGTGTTATTATCTGGAGACCTTAACGCAAGAACGGCCTCGAAAAATAATGTCGGCATCGATGTTGATGACAATTTTATAGAGAACTATGACCAGTCGCCATATTGTAGGACTTCACACGATGAATCTGAAAATGTATTTGGTGATCAGTTGTTAGAACTATGCAACTCTTTGGACCTTGTTATTTTGAATGGGCTTTGTGAACATGGTTTCGATGGTAGTTACACCTTTATATCCAGTTTAGGATGCAGTACTGTTGATTATTTTGTTATGTCTCAAAACTTAATGCACAATATGGCATGTCACTCGTTGTTGAAGATTCTGTCGAATCTGATCACTTGCCAGTTGTACTTTCGTTTCCTTTGACCATCCCAAGCAAAAGCGGCAAACATGAAAGTAAGAGCAATTCTTTTATCGAAAAACATGTTTGGGATAAACAAGGTGAACAAGACTTTCTAGAGAATCTGAGAAAAACAGACATTCATGATAGATTACAACGGGCGGACGCCATTTTGGAACATGATGCTGATGGTGCAATAAATCTTTTTGTAAGTTGCCTGCTATCGGCTAGCAGCTTCATGGTAAAGAAAGTCTATTTGGTTGCCTCACCAAAGTCTTCAGAATGGTTTGATGAGGAGTGTCGACAAGCCAAACGTTACAGTAAACGTACACTCAGAATTTTCAGAAGAACTAGAAAAATAGAACACAGATTACAGCATGTACAAGCAAAAAAAAGTACAAAAATTTGCTGAAGTTTAAAAAAAAGAAGCTTTAAACGAAGGAAGGCCGAAATGTTAGCGTCAAATATTTCTGATTCATCCAAATTTTGGAAACAGTTAACCGAAATGGGGTGTGGGAAGCAAAGAGCAAAAAATACAAATGACATTTCAATTGATAAATGGTACGATCATTTAAAAAATGTATTTTCAATTGATGATAGTAATTCGGATGGTGAACATTGTGACAACATTGATTTGACTGAGCACGAAGAGCACGTGCTAAATGCTGAAATCACCGAAAGTGAAATTTCAATTGCTGTGAACAAATTAAAGTCAGGTAAGGCATGTGGATCAGATGGAGTCATTTCTGAAATGCTGAAGGCTGGAAGTGCAATTACGATTCCCTTTTTGAAAAGGCTTTTCAACATTATATTTGCAAAAGGCATTTATCCTAAAGTTTGGGCAAAGGCTATCATTATTCCAATCCACAAAAAGGGAGATACGGAGAATGTAGATAACTATAGAGGTGTATCCTTATTAAGCTCAATTTCAAAATGCTATAGCACTGTTCTAAATAATCGTCTATACGCATGGCTTGAAATAATAACCTGATCTCTGAAAGTCAAGCTGATTTTAGGAAAAACTATTCTACAATAGACCATATCTACTGTCTTTATTCTATGGTTCAAAAATGCTTGTCTCAGCGTGGTAAAAAGCTTCATGTTGCTTTTGTAGACTTCAGAAAAGCTTTCGATTCTGTAAGACACGATAAGTTATTGCAGTGTATTAGAAACCAAGGCATTAAGGGGAAATTCTTCTGTTCTTTAAAAGCAATGTATAAATCATTAGTATCTTGTGTAAGATCCAACTTTGAATATTCAGACTTCTTTGACTGCCCAATGGGAGTCAGACAAGGGTGTGTGTTGAGTCCAACGCTATTTGAAATGTTTATTAACCAGCTAGCGAATCACTTATCTGAAAAAGGTAGACATGGCATTCAACTGGTACCTAGCATGATGGAACTGTTTATTCTGCTTTTTGCAGATGACATTGTTCTATTAGCATCTACTCCTGTTGGTCTGCAAAACCAGCTAAATGTACTTCAGACATGTTGCACCAATATGAAAATGAAAGTTAACACGGACAAAACTAAGGTCATGGTCTTTAGAAAAGGGGGTTTTCTGGGTAAAAGCGAACAATGGTTATTTGGCAATACTAAATTAGAAGTAGTAAACAAATACTGTTATCTGGGTTTCATTTTTTCCACTAAAATCAGCCCGAGGATCGGTACTGAACATTTGGTAGCCAAGGGGAAAAAAGCTATGTTTAATCTAGTAAGGGCTTTCCAGAAAAATAAGGATATTAGTTATCAGATCTACTTTAAGATTTTTGATGCCAAAATTAAACCAATCTTATTATATTCATCTGAAGTTTGGGGCCTTAACCGTTTGGAATGCATAGAAAAGATTCATTTGATTGCATGCAAACGTTTCTTGGGTGTCCCAATTAAGACACCAAACAAAATGGTATATGGGGAACTGGGAAGATATCCGTTATATATCACCTCCTATATATGTGCTATGAGATATTGGTTTAAGCTGCTTAGAATGGACCAACAAAGGCTTCCTCATCAAGCATACGAAATGCAGTTAACTCTAGATCAGCACGTAAAGAAATGCTGGGTGACAAAAATAAGAGAATTGTTATGCGAGACTGGGTTTAACTTTGTATGGCTACAACAGGGTGTAGGTGATGTTCGTGGATTCTTGGCAATTTTTAGGCAAAGACTAGTTGATATGTTTACTCAAGAATGGGCAGGATCTATAAGAGACAGGGAAAGGTACGCATGTTACAAATCGTTCAAATCTATTTTTGAACGAGAAATATATCTTTGTAATATTGATGTATATTGTTTTAGGGTTGCTCTGTCTCATGCTAGACTTAATGTTCTACCTCTGAACAATAATCTTCATAGGTTCAGTGATAATTCTTATGACAAAAATTGTCCTTATTGTGTTAATATAATAGAAGATGAATATTATTTGATATACAGTTGCCCACTGTATACAGATCTTCGTGCAGCACTTATATCTAATCTTCTTCATTTACCAATGTCCACTCTTCTTCAGGCACATCAGTATCAAAGAACCCTTCCACTTTCAAAATTTATATTTCTGTCAATTCGAAGGAGACAGAGCCTGACTGCTTAAATGATAATACATGAAAACATGATGATAGTAAGATAATGATTTTTCCCACATAATTGCAAATGCATTCATGTTTACTATCATCTATATTGATCGAATAGGAAGTTTCCGAGGAGTTTATCATATACGTATTT
>CM065739.1:55088407-55090907 GCA_033310375.1 Conus canariensis
AGTTGCCAGTTGCCTAATAGCAGTGGAGTTGCCAGTTACCTAATAGCAGTGGAGTTGCCAGTTGCATAATACCAGTGGAGTTGCCAGTTGCCTAATAGCAGTGGAGTTGCCAGTTGCCTAACAGCAGTGGAGTTGCCAGTTACCTAATAGCAGTGGAGTTGCCAGTTGCCTAACAGCAGTGGAGTTGCCAGTTGCCTAGTAGCAGTGGAGTTGCCAGTTACCTAATACCAGTGGAATTGCCAGTTGCCTTATAGCAGTGGAGTTGCCAGTTGCCTAATACCAGTGGAGTTGCCAGTTGCCTTATAGCAGTGGAGTTGCCAGTTGCCTTATAGCAGTGGAGTTGCCAGTTACCTAATAGCAGTGGAGTTGCCAGTTACCTAATAGCAGTGGAGTTGCCAGTTGCCTAATAGCAGTGGAATTGCCAGTTACCTAATAGCAGTGGAGTTGCCAGTTGCCTAACAGCAGTGGAGTTGCCAGTTCCGGCGACGTGATAATTCTTCTGCGTAGAAGGAAGAAAGTGGACTTCACTTCCAGCATTTGTGTCAAGTTCGTCATTGAAAAAAATAAATAAATAAAAAAGATTAAAAAAAAAACAACTGGAGGCGTGAGAGAAGCGCTAGCAGCATGAGTGGCCAACCGACAATAGCGTTTGTTTGTTCGTTTGTTCGTTTGTTTTCCTTCAGTCGTTCGAGTTGTTCACTGCTGCACTTTGTCAGTTCACAAGCGCTAGTCATTGATTTGAATCGATGTTGCTTCCCATTGCTGGGCCTACTTCTCGCTCAGCGTAGGACGACAGAACTGCCCGCATTTTTCTTTCTTTCTTTCTTTCATTTTTAAACCTTGGGCAACAACATAGTATGTCTTCACGCGAAATTTTGTTTGATTTCACCGGAGTCTGCTCCACGGCAATTTCCCAGCCGTCTTCATCCTCAGGGGAGTAGTTTACTAACTGCAGGACTGAAAACAAAATTGTCTTAAATGAAATTTCTAACAGGTATCACTCAAAAGCTGAACTGTATACTTCACGACCAAAGCAAACAGCAGGATGACAGTTCAGCTATGATTTTTCATCTCGACTGTTTCTTGTTTGGACGAATAATACTGCAGTCTGCCTGCTTCAATGATGATATAGTCATGATCGCAGTTGAAGCGTAAGGTACGCATCATGAAAAGACATGGAGTATACAGACTGTGTCCGAGCAGGCAGGGACTGGAATAAATAACCATGCTCGAAGACAAGAAGGAAGGCAAAGAGAGACATGGTAATACTGGAGAAGAAGAGATGAGGTGATATGAGAGCAAAAGGCTGTCTAGCAAGGCCAACAGGTGTGTGTGTGTGTGTGTGTGTGTGTGTGTGTGTGTGTGTGTGTGTGTGTGTGTGTGTGTGTTGGAGGGGGGGGGGAGTGATTAATTCGTGGGAAAGTGCACTCCAAAGAAGTCCCGGCTGACGCACAGCGTATGTCCCCTCTCAGGATCAGTTCTATCCTCAGATCTGTATATGACCCCCTGCACTCGAACGCAAACCCGGTGAAAGGAAATAGCACAGATCATTCTGTGTGTCCACTCTGTCACGGCAAACAAACAGCAGAACACGTCCTGAGTTCACGCAAAGCAGTGCTAACCGATGAATAGACACATGGAGGTACAACCAAGTGCTGAAGAGATGGCACGTGTGATCAGTACTACCAGACCAAAGAACATAGCACCAGTTTCTCCAGCAACGACATTCTTCACGGCAGGAGATAGAGGCAGCAAATTCTGATCCTGGAACCACTGTGACTTTGGGTGAAAGGAAGCAGGATTCATCTGTTGACGCGTATGACTGGGAGTGCACAGAAGACCTTCCAGCATCAAACACACACACACACACACACACACACACACACACACACACACACACACACCACACACAAAAGATCAGCATCAAGAGTGCTCTGATGTAACCAGGTCTGTTCTACTACTCGTGCTTATCTAAATAAATGGTTCTGGATGAACTCACTGTGCCAGAGGAAAGCAGAATGGAGGACACACTTCTACAAGACTGAGAGAGTCTAGCCAGCAGCTCGATGGAATCTGGCTTCCGAGCCGAAGTCCTTGCCAAAGAGACTGCAGCATGAGAGTGTGTGGGCACGTCTGCCTGTGATCCCATGCAACAACACAGGATTTTTTGGCAGGAAGAGGACCAGAATCCTAAAGGCAGAGGCAGAGGCAGCTGAAAAGGATTCCAGCTGGATCTGGTCAACGAGGAGGAACCACAGCAGACTTCATAAGAAAGAAAAATCCCAGTTTACAAGTATTCGAGAAACAAATTTTAAATACGATTAATAGCGCACCACCAAAAAAATTCAACGCCTATCTTGCGCTGAAGTGAATGAAGATAGATGATTGCTCGTTCATTTTCGTTGTCCCGAGTGTTTTGTGTCTTGCCTGAAGAAGAACAAAGAGGTCCAAAAGCGTCGTGTTGTGTCTAGTGATTCGTTTGTCTACGAGTTTTGTTTGT
>CM065739.1:55098407-55130907 GCA_033310375.1 Conus canariensis
AAGAGTGGCTTCCCTTCAGCAATTCAGAGACTACCGCGAAAGAAACACATGTCCCTGAAAAGCTTTCGCTATGAGGACGTAAAACTCAACCATTACCATCAGCGATCAGTTGGCATCACAAAACGGCACAGGCTTCAGTGGAAAAAGGTAAGGCCTATTTCAATAAAAACAAGAAGAATAAAAAACACGACTTACAAAACGTTTCGATGCACATTTTCGGTTTACATACCGCGATCGGCCAATGTCCATTCATTAATAATTAAAATGATTATAAATTTCAGTACTTACGTCTTAAACAAAGAACCAAGGCAGGTCGACTCTCTGTCCGAATTCAAGCGATGAGCTTGTGAGGGTCTTCATTTTCAAAAGTTTCCGTTCTGCAGTGAAGATATCAGAAGCAATTGACAAACATACTGGCTTTTTTGTGCATAGTTTCTGCTCAGATTTGCGATATTGCCCGCTCAGAGCTTACAGTTTGTAACGGGCCTCCTGAGGAAACATGAGCTCCCTACCCAACAGGAACGACGCGAGAGCCTGCGGCTGACCTTCTTTTACAGGGTGGTTGAGGGGCTGGTGCCAGCAATACCTCCTGAGCAGTTCCTTGTGCCTCAACAACCTGACCGACGCATCCGCCGTCCGCCGAGAAGAGCAGACTTTGTAGTAAAAAATCCAGTGGAGAGCTACACACGAAACAACGACAGGTGCTACAAAGTTCCAAACTGCAGCACAGAGCAGTATAAACAATCATTCTTCCCAAGAACTATTATCAGGTGGAACCAACTAGACAATAGTATTGTGCACTCAGATAATACTGAGGCCTTCAAGCAGGCGGTGGCCAAAGTCCAACGCCACTAACTTTTTCGCTGCGCATCCCACCCGTTGCGTCGACGCCAGATTCCTGGATGTAGCAACGAAATATAACAGATACAGATACAGATACAAGAAGATAGGACAAGTCCCCACGTTTATGTTATAGTTTCAGTTTAGAGTAAAGGTGCATATGAATTCAGACAGGAGAGGGGGTGAGAATGGCATGGCTCTTGTTTGTAGCTTTTTGCTGAACGGGGAGGGGGGGGGGGGGGTGGTGCATGGACCTCCAAACTAGAACTCTTGCCCAATATTTAATTCATAAATCTATGATTCTGTTATTAGGCTAGTTTTGTGTGAACAATTAAGTTTTAAAGTTCTATTCAACAAGTGGATTTGGAGGTTCATTCTTTGTTGTTATTTTTTTTTGGGGGGGGGGGGCTTTTTTTTTCTTTTTTTTTAAGGCAGAGGCATGCAAGTTGTTATTGAAAAATATGCATCCTGTATGTGAACATTCATGATATTGGATAGTGGAAGAAATGTTGGCAAATTAACCCCTCCCAGTCTTTGCTTCATTTTCAGTAATTCACGCTCTGATGAAGAGAAGTTTTTAAAGTCTATAAACTGTTCCAATGGTCTGTCAACTTTTTCATACAAAACTTTTGGGTTCATTTGACGATTTGATGCGTTGTATGATGCATTTGCTTTGTGAAAAAACATATACTATAAGGTTAGAAAAAAAATTAAAAGACAGAGAGAATCTGAAAAACTCACACTTGTAAGTGAAATAAGATTTTGTGTTCAGGTCCAAGGTGCTTAGAGCAATGTGGCTGCATTGTGGACGTGCAACAGCAGAGTGTAGATCAGTTCTCCTCTCCTGGCATGCTTCACACTTCCATTCCACGCTGTGTAGCCCCCCCCCCCCCCCCCCCCCCCCCCCCCCCCCCCCCCCCCCCCCCCCCCCCCCCCATCAGGGGCAAGCGGCATCCAGTCTGAGGAATATCACAGGCTCCTGGGGATAGTTCTTTCTCTTCAGGCAATCTTTGAAGCACTTGGGTGTTTCTTTCACTAGGTGCCAGCTCTGAGAAGAAGACATTTGAGAAGTCAGTTTTGTCCGTATAGACCACATGTCTAACCTGTTGGAGCTTATTAGCCTTCATGATGATTCAAGGCAAGTTTACTATGTGAAGCACTTCTGTATTGGTACCTGTTCTCCCAGGAGATGCCCATGATCTTGCACAGGCTGCAGGGGTGGAACTGGTCAAGCAGTTTTAACTGTTCCCTGTACAGAGTCCATGTTTCACAGCCATAGAGCATAATGACTATCACCTTGTACTTGTAGACAGCTAGCATGGCACAGTTTTATGCCACATTTGCCCCATGCCACAAACTGTCTGGATGTCTGACTGCGTGTCAGAATTTGGGCTGTCTAGTCGGAAAGAACACTAGCAAGTCTCTCACAAAATTCCTTTCACCCAGACAAACAGGAGGACCTAGGAACATGGAATCAGCAGCACAAAAATGACATATAGTTTAAATTCAATAAATTCTTTAACACTCCAATACTTTTGCGCTACCAACTGGCAAGAAATGAAATGCTCACAGAACAGGACAATGAGGGAAACAGCCTTGGAATGATCATTCACCATTCAGGCCACCAAGAAGGAGCCAAGCATCCCATAGGGTGTCACATGAAAATCCCAAATTGCACAAAGACAACAGTCTGTTACTCTTCCACAAAACAGTCAGGGAGGAAAGAAAGTAATCAGTGAAACCTTCACCTGCACATTTAGAAAGAAAGTCCACACATTCCTCATTTCAAGCAATACAACAACCCCCCTTCTCCCACCCCCCCCCCCCCCCAACCACAAAGTAATGAACATCCTGCATTTGGGGGAAAAAACTGGCAACCTCCACTGTGCTTCCTGGGTACCCTGAGCCCAGACACGACAACAAAGTTTTGTATCTGGAATCGTAAGACTGTTTTTTAATGAAAGTTTAACTATCTTTCAAACACCATATTCCAAGAATTTTTTTAAAGATTTTTGTCATTCTGTGTGTCTGTGTAACTCGACTGTAAGAAGAAAGAGAGAAAATGTGATGAAGGAAAGACTTCACACTCTGTGTGTAGTGTGTGTGTGTGTGTGTGTGTGTGTGTGTGTGTGTGTGTGTGTGTGTGTGTTTCGGCTGTAAATGGAAATGCAGAGAGAATGTGATGACAGAATGATCCCCTTGACTACATGCTTATGTGAGTAAGTATTTCTGTTGTAAAAAGAAAGACACAGAGAGTATGATCACACTGACAGGAAGCCTCCTTCACTACTTGTGTGTGCCATGATTTCAGACGGTGACTCAATCAGCTGGACATTGGTGACTTCAAGATAGAAACTGATGTTGCTGAAGAACCAGAAACGCTGTCGACCACACTGGAGTGGGACATGGGTGACTTCAAGATAGAAACTGATGTCGCTGAAGAACCAGAAATGCTGTCGAGCACACTGGATCAGCGTTCAGGTCAGTTGTGTTATGCATGGGTGAAATCTTTGTGTAGACCTGCACACACACAGTCTGGAAGGCTTCATGAAGTGATACATATTTTTGCTTGGTGCCTGTGTTGGATGTGGATGGGAGCTTTCTTGTCCGCAGGGAATCTGCCTAAGATGGACATGAAGCATGTGAACTCCCTTTGACAGTAACGGTGACACTACGTATGACAGATTTATCTTTCTGTTTCCCTAGATCAAGAGTGTTGGGGTCAGTCTGAAGTTAACTTTCTTGGAGTTGAAGAGGACATGAGACATTAGGAGAACTCTTTTTACACTAAATTGTATCTGTCATAACAGGAAAATGGAGGAAGTGTGAACAGTTGAGTACTGAATAGATTGGGAGTACACTGTCCAATCACCTGAGGTGTGACAGGTGGGTGATGTGGGGAACCGACTCCTCAGTCAAACCAGTGGGGTGGTCTTTCTACGAAATCCACCTGTATGTCTACCTTATCAAACACTGACACCGCACAAAGGACTCATAAGTCAGTAAGCCTCTGCCAGACGGTTAGGATTCATGATATTACAGTGTCCTTCATGCTGAGACAGGCCTACTCTTTCTTCATTTTAAAGGCCAGAGTTCAAAGGGTGTTTCTAAAGGTAAAAATGTAAATTGCAATGAGAGGTTTGGTTAGGAATACTTGTCAAGCTACATAGTGTCAAGTGTTACCATAAACACTGTAGCTGGCCGATATTTTGAAAGAAACTTGCTGCAGAACATTGATTAAATATGTAACGCCTATATACATATTGTCAGACAACTAAATGATCATGGGTGTTTCATACCATAATCACTTACAGAACTATAAGAAATAGAATGAAAACAAAGTGCTTTATGTTGACAGTCTATTTGGGTATCACCCGTTGTGGTACCTCGGGAAATAGACACAAGACATGAATTTGGCCCTGCACATACACACACTATGTACATTACATACATGCGATGGAAATGATAGTATGGTTTGAATGTGGGAATAAATTCTGCAGATAGTGGTGCTTATTATTCATAAGCATTCTGTGAGACAAGGTCATCACAGCACCAACATTACATGCAATAAATGACAGTGCTGCTTAACGATGGTACTGATGATAACACAGATAATTATGACATTGTTGATTAATGATCATTGATGATGATGATGATAATGATGATGACGGTGGTCCAGATAACTATGACAGTGTTGGTTAATGATGATCAGTGATGATGATGATGATGGTAACGATTATGATAGTCCAAATAACTTTTGACAGTACTGGTAAATGATGATTGATGATGATAATGATGATGATAATGATAACAAGTAAGAAAACCAATTAATGATGACTAATGTTAATGATGATCCAAACTGAGAAAATGATGATCCAGTATCTGTGATGGATGGTACTGCTTGATAATGATGATAATGATGATGATAATTATGACACTGCTGTTTTTATGTTGATTGATGTTGATGATGATAATTCAGGAAACGTGGATAATACCAGTTAAAGATAGTGGATGGTAATGATTCAAATAATTATATCCATGCTGGTTAATGATGATTGATGGTGATATTGATTCAGGTATTTAAGACAGTGTTGATTCATGATAATTGCAGTGATCAGGTAACTAAGACTTTATGGTTAATGATGATGATGATGATGATGACCCAAATAACTATGATGGTGCTGGTTAACAATGATTGATGATGGTGATCCAAAGAACTATGACATGCTGGTTAATGATGGTTGGTGACGTTGATGTAACTAAGACTTTATGGTTAATGATGATGAAGATGATGATGACCCAAATAACTATGATGGTGCTGGTTAACAATGATTGATGATGGTGTTCCAAAGAACTATGACATGCTGGTTAATGATGATTGGTGACGTTGATTGTGACCAAAGTAACCATGACAGTGCTCATTGATGATGATTGATGAAGGTGATAATGATCCAAATAACCTGATATGGCCTTTAGCGGTCGGCTGGGCTGTAAGCAACATTAGAAACAATATTATCCAAATAACGATGATGGGGCTGATCAGTGACAATTCATAATTGTGTTAATGATCCATGTTACTATGACAGTGCTGACTGATGATGATGGTGACGGTGATTATGATCCATGTTACCATGACAGTGTTGACTGATGATGATGGTGATGGTGATAATGATCCATGTTACCATGACAGTGTTGACTGATGATGATGGTGACGGTGATAATGATCCATGTTACCATGACAGTGTTGACTGATGATGATGGTGACGGTGATAATGATCCATGTTACCATGACAGTGTTGACTGATGATGATGGTGACGGTGATAATGATCCATGTTACTATGGCAGTGCTGACTGATGATGATGGTGATGGTGATAATGATCCATGTTACTATGACAGTGCTGACTGATGATGATGGTGACAGTGATAATGATCCATGTTACCATGACAGTGCTGACTGATGATGATGGTGACGGTGATAATGATCCATGTTACTATGACAGTGCTGACTGATGATGATGGTGATGGTGATGATGATAGGGATCCAGATAACTATAATGCTAGCTGTTCATGATATTTGATGGTGATAATCAGTGCTAGCTGTTGATGATGTTGATGGTGATAATGATCCAGATGAATGTGACAGAGCTGGATGGTGATATGGTGATGGTGATAGTGATGATGATAGGGATTCAGATAACTATAATGCTAGCTGTTCATGATATTTGATGGTGATAATCAGTGCCAGCAGTTGATGATGTTGATGGTGATAGTAATCCAGATGAATGTGACAGTCACAGAGCTGGATGGTGATAGTGATGCAAGTAACTGTTATGAAATTGCTGGCTGAAGATGATAGTGATGGTGGTAGTGGTCCTAATAACTGGTGATGGTGATGACTGTGATGGTGGTAGTGGTCCTAATAACTGATGATGGTGATGACTGTGATGGTGATAGTGGTCCTAATAACTGATGATGGTGATGACTGAAGATAACAGTGATGGTGATAGTGGTCCTAATAACTGATGATGGTGATGACTGTGATGGTGATAGTGGTCCTAATAACTGATGATGGTGATGACTGAAGATAACAGTGATGGTGATAGTGGTCCTAATAACTGATGATGGTGATGACTGAAGATGATAGTGATGGTGATAGTGGTCCTAATAACTGATGATGGTGATGACTGTGATGGTGATAGTGGTCCTAATAACTGATGATGGTGATGACAGTGATGGTGATAGTGGTCCTAATAACTGATGATGGTGATGATAGTGATGGTGATAGTGGTCCTAATAACTGATGATGGTGATGACTGTGATGGTGATAGTGGTCCTAATAACTGATGATGGTGATGACTGTGAGTGGTGTTCGCCATCGCCTAACAGGCTCGAGGGAACCTCTCTATCATAGATGTGGAATTTGTGACTGTGTTGTGCGGTGATCGTGTGGATTATTAGTATTATTTTCTTCGTTATGGAACGCCCGTCATTTTGGTACCTTTATTGTCTCTCTCTGTTAAGGGACAGATGTGCTACCATTCATTTTTTCTTTCTGACATTTCTGTTTCTCTTCCTCCATTCCTGCTTGTTTGGCTACCGCCCATTCATCCACGACTTCGCACGTGCAAATCAACTCACTGTTTCAGTCGCCACGCCGCCCGCTAGTATTCACTACAGTAGAGAAGACTTGCTCTCGCTCAAGGATGTTCTTTCTGAATTTCCCCCAACAGTTTGTGACACACTTTGCCATGTTGGATTAATGAACGCTGCACGGAGTCCCTCGTGGAAGAAGAAACGGCGACCATTTCGTGGTGGCTGCAGAAAACTGAAGAAAGGTGAGCCCATTCCAGTGTTAACTTCCACTCGCGCTTGTGTCACTCCTCCATCTGTTTTGACTGAGAAGCCACATAACAAACCCTCTTCTAGAAATCTTGTAAATCTGATTCGCATCAACACTCGCTCTGCTGAAAACCGTTTCTTGGACCGATCTGCTTCTTTCCGCCTATGTGTTTTCAATGCCCAAGCTCTGGGTACTGGAACTGAAAAACGGTCTGCCCTCTCCTACTTCATCCATGACAACAACGTTGATGTCTTCGCTGTGACCGAAACTTGGTTTCGTGCTGAAGGTGACGAAGCTAAGTGCCGTGACATCGCTCCACCCGGCCACCACACCATCTCCTTTCCCCGTCAGTCCCGCGGCGGCGGCATTGCATTTGTCGTCGCTGATTCACTCTCCCCTTTCCTCTCCACCAAGTCCTCCTTCCCCTTCACCCACACCTCCTTCGAACTGGCACAACTCACCCTCACCTTTCCCCACCAAACTTTCCACCTCCTGTGTCTGTATCGTCCCCCTCCAAACCCTAAGAACCGCTTGACTGACTCCACCTTTTTCGATGAACTCGCCGATCTGCTGTCCTACTGCAACTCTCTTCATGGCTCCTACATCATAGCTGGTGACTTCAACATTCATTTTGATCGCCCCTCTGACTCCACCACCTCCAAAGTCATCGACCTCCTGGACTGCTATGGACTGGTTCAGTGTGTCCACGCTCCCACTCACATTCGTGGACACACATTGGATAATATGATCCACAGGGTTGACCAGGCTGTGGTGAGTTCTGTCACTATCGACCACACCCTCCCGTCTGACCATGTCTGCCTCGTAGCTGATCTCCACCTTTTCCGCCCTCCACCTCGCAAAACGTACGTTCAAGCCAGAAACCTCTCCGCAGTCGACATGACTCTCTTCAACGCTGTCCTCCATTCTCACCTGTCTACTTCACCGCCGACCACTCCAGATGACCTCAACTCCCTTCTCCTTCGGCTCCTGGACCAGTACGCTCCTGCCTGTGGCCGTCTTGTCTCCAAGAGGCCACCATCACCTTGGTTCTCCTCCGTTGCGCCTCAGCTGCAAGAAGCCAAGCGTGAAAGACGCCGAGCCGAGAGACAGTGGCTCAAGTCCAGTCTGACAGTTCACAAGCAAATTTTCCAAACTGCCAACAAAATTGTTAACAGCCTTGTTCACGCTACAAAATCTGCCTATTACAATGCCAAAATTCTTGCATGCTCCACATCCAAACAGCTGTATAACATTACTAACACTCTTCTTGGTAAAACTGACTCCTCTCCTCTTCCTTCCAATCTCCCACCTTCTGACCTTCCACAGGCTTTCTCTGACTACTTTGTCAACAAGATCACTAATCTTAGGCTTTCACTGGACTCCCTGACTAATACTCATGCACCATTTCCCGATCCCCCTTTCTCGGGAACTTTCCTCACTTCCTTCCATCCTGTTTCTGAGGTCTTTGTAAAGAAAATCATCATGAAATCTGGCATTAAAACCTGTGAACTTGACCCACTACCAGCTTCTTTCCTCACCCATTGCCTTGACACTCTACTCCCTCATATTACCATCATCATCAACCACTCCCTCTCAACTGGCTTCTTTCCTTCTTCTTTCAAATCTGCAATTGTAAGACCTCTTTTGAAAAAGACTACTCTTGACCCTGACAATTTGAAAAACTACAGACCTGTGTCAAATCTTCCGTTTCTTTCAAAAATTTTAGAGAAAGTTGTTCTTGACCAACTGTTAGACCACCTTCATTCCAACAGCCTTGTCTATCCCCTTCAGTCTGCTTACCGCTCTGGACATAGTACTGAGACTGCTCTTCTCAAAATCTGTAACGACATCCTGACTGCCCTTGACTGTAACAATGTATCACTTTTGACTCTCTTGGACCTATCTGCTGCCTTTGACACTATTGACCACTCTATCCTCATTTCCCGCCTACATCACGCTTTTGGGCTTGATGACACAGTCTTGAGTTGGTTTCATTCCTACATCACTGATCGTCAACAAGTAGTTTCTATCAACAGCCTTTCTTCTAATCCCTCTTGTCTGACCTACGGCGTGCCACAAGGATCTGTCTTGGGCCCTCTACTCTTCATTCTCTACTCTTATCCTGTCTCTTCTATCGTCCAAGAACACCTACTTCAGCATCATTCCTTCTCTGATGACAATCAGCTGTATGTCTCTGGGCCTCTCTCTGACCTTCCTCTCATGATCCAAAACACCCAGTCTTGTGTAGCCAACCTTAAGGACTGGATGACCCGAAACAAACTAAAACTAAATGAAGATAAGTCTGAACTGATCCTGATCACCCCACCAAAACTTCAAAACCACCCTTCTGTTCCGACTTCCATCAAACTTGTTGATTCACCTATCACTCTCTCTCATTCTGCCCGCAACCTCGGTGTAACTCTTGATCAAACCCTGTCCTTCCAACAGCATGTCAGCAATGTCTGTCGCACTTGCTTTCTTGAACTCCGCCGAATTGCTTCTATTCGCCATCTTCTCTCAGAAAACACAACAAAAGCTCTTGTCTGCGCATTTGTTCTATCCCGCCTGGATTACTGTAACGCTCTTTTGTCTGGCTCTCCCTCTCATCTCATCAACAAACTTCAAAGAGTTCAGAATCATGCTGCCCGTCTCATCTTCCGCACTTCTAAATATAACCATGTTACCCCATTGCTCCGCTCTCTCCACTGGCTCCCTGTTCAGCTAAGAATATCCTACAAGATTGCCTCTCTCTGCTTCAAATCTATCGAGTCTTCCTGTCCTGAGTATCTCACCCACCTGTTACATCTTTACACCCCATCTCGAGCTTTACGTTCCTCATGTGACACTCGTATCTACAGTATCCCCACTGTTCGCACTAAAACCTTTGGTCAACGTTCCTTTGCCTATCAAGCTCCAACTACCTGGAATCAATTGCCTCGCTCTCTCAGATACTCACCCTCACTGCCCACATTCAAGCGCCTTCTCAAAACTCATCTGTTTCCTAGGTAACTTCGTCTTCCCTGTGACCCGACGTTTGCAATGTGTGATGCGAGTGTCTGCTTTGTGTGCGTTCGTGTCTGTGTGAGTGTGTGTTTGCGTGTATGCATGCTTGTGAGTTTGTGTCCTTGCTTTGGATTTTGATGCCTTTTTCTCATGTATGATTGTTATATATTGTGTGATTTGATGTCTGTTGTGATATTGTAAACGCCTAGGGCATTCAATTGATTAGGCGTCATAAATGTTCATAATAATAATAATGACTGTGATGGTGATAGTGGTCCTAATAACTGATGATGGTGATGACTGAAGATAACAGTGATGGTGATAGTGGTCCTAATAACTGATGATGGTGATGACTGAAGATGATAGTGATGGTGATAGTGGTCCTAATAACTGATGATGGTGATGACAGTGATGGTGATAGTGGTCCTAATAACTGATGATGGTGATGACAGTGATGGTGATAGTGGTCCTAATAACTGATGATGGTGATGGCTGAAGATAACTGTGATGGTGATAGTGGTCCTAATAACTGATGATGGTGATGACAGTGATGGTGATAGTGGTCCTAATAACTGATGATGGTGATGACTGAAGATGACAGTGATGGTGATAGTGGTCCTAATAACTGGTGATGGTGATGGCTGAAGATAACTGTGATGGTGATAGTGGTCCTAATAACTGATGATGTGCTGAATGACAGTGATGGTGATAGTGGTCCTAATAACTGATGATGGTGATGACAGTGATGGTGATAGTGGTCCTAATAACTGATGATGGTGATGGTGAAGATGATAGTGATGGTGATAGTGGTCCTAATAACTGATGATGGTGATGACAGTGATGGTGATAGTGGTCCTAATACTGATGATGGTGATGACTGAGATGCAGTGATGGTGATAGTGGTCCAAATAACTGGTGATGGTGATGACTGAAGATGATAGTCATGGTGATAGTGGTCCTAATAACTGATGTGGTGATGGCTGAAGATGACAGTGATGGTGATAGTGTCCTAATAACTGATGATGGTGATGACTGTGATGGTGAAGTGGTCCTAATAACTGATGATGGTGATGACAGTGATGGTGATAGTGGTCCTAAATGATGATGTGATGACAGTGATGGTGATAGTGGTCCTAATAACTGGTGATGGTGATGACGTGATGGTGATAGTGGTCAAATAATGATGATGGTGATGACAGTGATGGTGATAGTGGTCCTAATAACTGGTGATGTGATGGCTGAAGTAACAGTGATGGTGATAGTGGTCCTATAAACTGGTGATGGTGATAGCTGAAGATAACAGTGATGGTGATAGTGGTCCTAATAACTATGGCAGTGCTGGTGATGATGTGGCATTGGTGATAATGATTCAGTTAACTGTGATAGTGCTAGACAGTGATGATATGTGAAGGTGATTTTGATCCATTAAATGGTGACAGTGCTAGATGGTGATGATAGTGATGGTGATTTTATCCATTAAATGGTGACAGTGCTAGATGGTGATGATAGTGATGATGATTTTGATCCATTAAACTGTGACAGTGCTAGATGGTGATGATAGTGAAGGTGCTTTTGATCCAATAAACTGTGACGGTGCTAGATGGTGATGATAGTGAAGGTGATAATGATCCAATAAACTGTGACAGTGCTAGATAGTGATGATAGTGAAGGTGATTTTGATCCATTAAACTGTGACAGTGCTAGATGGTGATGATAGTGATGGTGATAATGATCCAATAAACTGTGACAGTGCTAGATGGTGATGATAGTGATGGTGATAATGATCCAATAAACTGTGACAGTGCTAGATGGTGATGATAGTGAAGGTGATTTTGATCCATTAAACTGTGACAGTGCTAGATGGTGATGATAGTGATGGTGATAATGATCCAATAAACTGTGACAGTGCTAGATGGTGATGATAGTGATTTATGATCCATTAAACTGTGACAGTGCTTGATGGTGATGATAGTGATGGTGATAATGATCCAATAAACTGTGACAGTGCTAGATGGTGATGATAGTGAAGGTGATAATGATCCAATAAACTGTGACAGTGCTAGATAGTGATGATAGTGATTTTGATCCAATAAACTGTGACAGTGCTAGATGGTGATGATAGTGAAGGTGATAATGATCCAATAAACTGTGACAGTGCTAGATGGTGATGATAGTGATTTTGATCCAATAAACTGTGACAGTGCTAGATGGTGATGATAGTGAAGGTGATAATGATCCAATAAACTGTGACAGTGCTAGATGGTGATGATAGTGAAGGTGATATGATCCTAATAAACTGTGACAGTGCTAGATGGTGATGATAGTGAAGGTGATATGATCCAATAACTGTGATGCTGATGGTGATGATAGTAAAGGTGATTGTCTAATAACTGTGATGGCTAGATGGTGATGATAGTGATGGTGATATGATCCATAAACTGTGATAGTGCTAGAGGATGATGTGATGGTGATAATGTCCAATAAACTGTGATGTAGATGTGATGATAGTGATGGTGATATGTCCAATAAACTGTGACAGTGCTAGATGGTGATGATAGTGATTTTGGTCCATTAAACTGTGAAGTGGCTAGATGGTGATGATAGTGATGGTGATAAGAGTCCAATAACTGTGACAGTGCTAGATGGTGATGATAGTGAAGGCGATAATGATCCAATAAACTGTGACAGTGCTAGATGGTGATGATAGTGATGGTGATAATGATCCATAAACTGTGACAGTGCTAGATAGTGATGATAGTGAAGGTGATAATGATCCAATAAACTGTGACAGTGCTAGATGGTGATGATAGTGATGGTGATAATGATCCAATTACTATTGTAGTGCTGGATGGTGGTCATTGATGAATTGATATGATGTGACAGTTCTCCAGATTACTATGACAGTCCTGGAGAGTGATGGTTGATAGTGATGGTGAAGTTTTCCAGTTACTATGACAGCGTGGAGAGTGGATGGTGATAGTGATGGTGACAGTACTCCAGATTACTATGACCGCGATGGAGAGTGATGGTTGATAGTGATGGTGACAGCACTCCAGATTACTATGACAGTGTTGAGAGTGAGGGTTGATAGTGATGGTGCAGTTCTCCAGATTACTATGACAGTCTGGAAGTGATGGTTGATAGTGAATGGTGACAGTTCTCCAGATTACTTGACAGTCCTGGAGATGTGATGTTGATAGTGATGGTGACAGTTCCAGATTACTATGACAGTCTGTAGAGTGATGGTTGATAGTGATGGTGACATGTCTCAGATTACTATGACAGTCCTGAGAGTGATGGTGATAGTGATGGTACAGTTCTCCAGATTACTATGACAGTCCTGAGAGTGATGTTGATAGTGATGGTGACAGTTCTCCAGATTACTATGACAGTCCTGGAGTGATGGTTGATAAGTGATGGTGACAGTATCCAGTTTACTATGACAGTCCTGGAGAGTGATGGTTGATAGTGATGGTGACAGTCTCCAATTACATGACAGTCCTGGAGAGTGATGGTTGATAGTGATGGTGACAGTACTCCAGATTACTATGACAGTCCTGGAGAGTGATGGTGATAGTGATGGTGACAGTTCTCCAATTACTATGACAGTCCTGGAGAGTGATGGTTGATAGTGATGGTGACAGTTCTCCAGATTACTATGACAGTCCTGGAGAGTGATGGTTGATAGTGATGGTGACAGTTCTCCAGATTACTATGACAGTCTGGAGAGTGATGGTTGATAGTGATGGTGACAGTACTCCAGATTACTATGACAGTCCTGGAGAGTGATGGTTGATAGTGATGGTGACAGTTCTCCAGATTACTATGACAGTCCTGGAGAGTGATGGTTGATAGTGATGGTGACAGTTCTCCAGATTACTATGACAGTGCTGGAGAGTGATGGTTGATAGTGATGGTGACAGTTCTCCAGATTACTATGACAGTCCTGGAGAGTGATGGTTGATAGTGATGGTGACAGTTCTCCAGATTACTATGACAGTCCTGGAGAGTGATGGTTGATAGTGATGGTGACAGTTCTCCAGATTACTATGACAGTGCTGGAGAGTGATGGTTGATAGTGATGGTGACAGTTCTCCAGATTACTATGACAGTGCTGGAGAGTGATGGTTGATAGTGATGGTGACAGTTCTCCAGATTACTATGACAGTGCTGGAGAGTGATGGTTGATAGTGATGGTGACAGTTCTCCAGATTACTATGACAGTGCTGGAGAGTGATGGTTGATAGTGATGGTGACAGATTCATGAAGAGAGGGGTTACATTATCAAAAGACAGCTGATGATTGTCTGTTGCAGGTATCCCATATGACGGGACTGAGAACAATGGGAGCACAACCATCCTGTCCAGTGACTCCAACCCTTGCCTTCCATCAGCTGCTATCATCAAGTCTGAGCCAGGCAGTCCAACACACAGTGGTCAAGGCATTAAAGCTGAGCCAGTTGATCAGTGTGTGAGCAGTGACACGTTTCACCACTCACCATCACTGGACCAAAGGGAAGAGACAGTGGACATGCACTGTGAACCTTGTACTTGTGTTGAACGGTCTTCCTGGCCAGTCCATTCTTGGAACTCAGTGAGTTCTGGACGCTGTGGGACAGACTTCAGGAACAACATCTCCACAATGAGCCGTGATGTCCACACTGATTCTGTCACCTCAAACAGCAGCACTGATGTCAGCAAGACTTGTTCAGTCACAACAAGCATCAGCAGTGGTGTCATCAAGACTGAAGCAGGTGAAACAAACATCAGCAGTGATGTCAGCAAGACTGAAGCAGGTGAAACAAACATCAGCAGTGATGTCATCAAGACTCAAGCAGGTGAAACAAACATCAGCAGTGATGTCATCAAGACTGAAGCAGGTGAAACAAACATCAGCACTGACGTCATCAAGACTTAAGCAGGTGAAACAAACATCAGCACTGACGTCATCAAGACTGAAGCAGGTGAAAGAAACATCAGCACTGACGTCATCAAGACTGAAGCAGGTGAAAGAAACCATCAGCACTGACGTCATCTCAAGACTGAAGCAGGTGAAACAAACATCAGCACTGACGTCATCAAGACTGAAGCAGGTGAAACAAACATCAGCACTGACGTCATCAAGACTGAAGCAGGTGAAACAAACATCAGCAGTGATGTCATCAAGACTGAGACAGTCACAACAAACATCAGCAGTGACGTCATCACGACTGAAGCAGTCACAGCAAACATCAGCAGTGACGTCATCAGACTGAAGCAGTCACAGCAAACATCAGCAGTGATGTCATCACGATTGAAGCAGTCACAGCAAACATCAGCAGTGACGTCACCACGACTGAAGCAATCACAGCAAACATCAGCAGTGACGTCATCACGACTGAAGCAGTCACAGCAAACATCAGCCATGACGTCATCACGACTGAAGCAGTCACAGCAAACATCAGCAGTGACGTCATCACGACTGAAGCAGTCACAGCAAACATCAGCCATGACGTCATCAAGACTGATGCAGTGACAGACATCACGATGACAGTGACATGTGCTGCAGTCCAGTCTGACTCCTTCTCCTGCAGAGAGACAGATGTAGACAGACCACATGGTGATCAAAAGGTAGGTCAATCTGCAAAAGACAAAAATAGTTTTTTTCTTGTCTCAGTGTTCGTTGGAAAAATGAAACCAGGGAATATCAATGCTCACATCTCAACACCTACAGTCTGAATCTGAAGGGTGGCACTGTGCCATCCAGCTTGACAACTATACAGTGTACAATACCATTAAGAAGTACAATGAACAATAAGCTGCAGCTGTCGTGGTGCTGTGGTTACAGTTGGGAGCAGCTGACTGGGAGGTCATTGGTTTCATCCCAATAGAGACAGTTATTTGTGAGATGAAATTTTAAAAAAAAAAAAAGGAAAGAAAAAAAATGAATGTGAGCAGTGCTGTGATACAATATGTTCATCCATCTAGACATTTTCACATTTTGATATAACATTTTACATAGAAGACATTTCATGCCACCCTCTGAAAAAAATGAAGAGTTATTGTTTAGTTCGTTTGTTTTGTTTTTGTATCAGTACACTCCATGTTTAGCTACATGTACCTACCACGTCAAATTCTTACCAGCTACATGAATTGGAAAGCTCTTGTTAGGCCAGACTTTTTTGTGGCTCACGTAGCAATGGGAAGCCCTCACACTGTGTGCGGTCTTTAACAGATGGCACAAGATCACATCTTCCTCACTATTATGATGCCTAAGAAAATTGCCCCTATAGACCATAGCAATACTAGATTGAAGGGCTGATGGGACTCTGGGTTGGGCATGGTTCCCAGACAGCAAGGGTCCAAGGGCCCACCTAGGTTCAACCAGCTCGGTTGTCCTAGATATTCTAGGCTCATCTGCTTGTCTTGGAACCCAGTCTAGGTTCTAGCTTGGCACTAGCATGTCACCCAAGCAGCGTGCTGCACCTAGGGTGCTTAGCTAGATTCTAGGTAGGTACTACCCGGTCACTCAAGCAAGCGCTGACCTAGGGAACCAAGCTAGATTCTAGCACAGCTCTAGCCTGCCACCCTAGCACGCGCGCTCTTTCTCCTATGATGCGCGGAGTCATCAGGCCAACCAAACTAGCCCATTTTTTTTCCTTTATCTTTTTCTTTTGTTTTGCATTCTACAGTATTCTAGCTGTGTGATCACCAGAAATGATAGAAAACACGAGAATGTTGCACATATTTTGATTGTTTTATGTCTTTTTTTTTGTTTATTTACATGAGATTTTCCAATCAAGAATTTTGTGAGGTGATCGATACTTTTCATTAACCGGTTTCGTGCCGTTTGTCGTTCTTCATTCGCCGGTGTATTGCAGCTGTCGATAGCACATGTGTCACTTACAGTAGGCTTTTTGGACTTCTTCTCCATCTTTTAAAAGGTAGTTGTACTTTTCTTTCTTTAAAACATGTCTTCATACTGGTCTAAAAAGATATGTATATGAACATTTGTTTCTGAGACTTTAGAAGTTTGTGATCAGGCTGCAGTAATTTTCGGCAAAAATTCTAGCAATCCGAGCAAAGCCAAAGCTGAAAAATTGTCTTCTGTTTGTGATCCTGTTGATCTTGATTCAGATCGACAGCCGCCACTTCTCTGTAGTCCTTTCAGTTTGTGTTTGGACTCTGTTAGTGACAGTTGTGATGTTCAATTGAACACTCCTGTTAGACGTAGTAATCCTATTGATCACACAGACAGTAGTGTTTCTGATACAAATGATGGACTTGATGGTGGGCTTGTTGGTGGTAATAAGTCTGATAGCGCCACAGAACTTAGCACCGATGAAGTTGAGGACTGGGAAAACGACATTTATATTGATACACTTACAGATTTTTGGTGATTTTGATAACGATGATTTAGAAGGTGAAATGAATGAAGAGAAAAACACAGAGAATTTAGCATTTGAATTAGGTCTCTGGGCTGTTAGTTTTGGAGTCACAAATGCTGCTTTGTATGCGCTGCTAGCATTACTGTGTGTTTACCACCCTTTGCTCCCCAAAGATCCTAGAACGTTGTTGAAACCCCCTGGCCATACTCCTGTGAGACCTGTTGATGGGGGTGCATACTTTCATTTTGGTATTCTAAAGGCAGTTTCACAGTCAAAACAGTTGTTAACATACTTAGCCTCTAATATCCAAACTAGTTCGTTGTTTCTTCCATGGATATTGTCAAAAATTAACATTGATGGCCTTCCACTTTTCAAATCAGCTTCTACGCAGTTTTGGCCTATACTTGGTGGGATCTGTAAACCTGTTCAGGGAAAACCATTTTTGTGTGGTTTGTTTTGTGGTGAACAAAAACCGTTGAATTTAGATCAGTATTTTCAAGATTTTATTGATGAAATTCAGACTTTCTATAGGGGACCAGTCAGTGTGTCTGTTGAAGGGCAGAACATCCCAGTTCAAATTGAGCTATCTTGTTTTATTTGTGACACTCCTGCAAGAGCATTTGTTAAAAATACCAAAGGGCATACTGGATAGTTTGGATGTGATAAATGTATTCAGAGTGGATTGTGGGCAGGTAAATGACGTATCCTGACACAGATGCTGCTCTTAGGACAGATGAAATGTTTGCCGAGGAATGGGGAAATGATCCACATCACAGGGGGCATACCCCTTCTCCACTGCTTCCTATTTTATCTTTGAAAATGGTCGTTCAGTTTCCCTTAGATTATATGCACTTAGTGTGCCGGGAAGTAATGCGTAGGCTTTTAATGGTTTGGTTAAAGAGTCCAGTCAGTAAGGGGTTGAAGCTAGGGCAGGTAGTTATTATGATAGTTTGAAAACATTCCAGGAGTTTATTCCAAGAGAATTTGCCAGAAAATGTGGAGGTCTGAACGAAGTGGAAAGGTGGAAAGCCACAGAACTCTGACAGTTTTTGCTGTTCAGTGGTGTTTTGGCATTGAAAGGAAGGTTGTGTCGAATTTTGTACAACCACTTCTTGCTGCTGTATGTTGGCATTTTTTGTTGATGTAGCTCTGAATTACGTGAAAGTCATGCTGATTATGCTCACCGTTTATTGTGTAGGTTTGTGAATGAAGCAAAGGATCTTTATGGCAATGATTTTGTGGTATATAATGTACATGCTTTGAGCCATCTAGCAAATGATGTGAAGAAATTTGGGCCTTTAGACTCATTTTCAGCCTTTCCATTTGAAAATGTTCTCGGCATCTAAAATTTTTAGTTCGCAAACCACAATACCCTCTTCAACAGGTTGTGCGTAGAATTTCTGAGCGAGTACAAAAAGGAGTGTTTGAGATGCAAAAGACAGTTAAAGAACCTCAAAAGATATTCCAAACAAGGAGCACAGACGAGGGCCTGTTCCAATGCAGCACATTCTTGACAACTGTTTTCAGTTGGAAGAAATTAACTTTAATGGTTTGTTCTTATCAATTCACAATGGAAACAGTTGTGTCAGAGTTCATAATTCTTACTGTTTAATTCGAAATATACTGAGTATAGAAAATATAGAGAAACATGTTTTAGTTCTTGAGCAGTTTACGAGGACAAATGATTTCTTCCATTATCCACACACTTCAAAACATTTTAATGTTGTACAGTGTAGTAGACTGTCAGGAGAGATGGGGACTGCATATTTGAATGAAGTTCAGAACAAAATGATTTCACTGCCATGTATATGGACTGTTTTGTTCTTTTCCCTCTTACTACTTCTGTTGACTGAACTTACTTAATTTTTTAAGAAGCCTTCCATCTGCAATTAGTGTAAAGTCTCTCTCTAAGCAAAAGTATTTTTTGTGTGTATTTTGTTGACATTCCATCGTTTTCCTTTCAAATTCTCAGTTTAAGATGTGTGGAGAACATTTTTACCACTTGGTGGAGTGGGCGATGGAGGAGGGGGCCACCCAGCCCTCTGTTTCAATTGTGCCTGAAAACTGGGTGATAAAAGACACCAATGAGTGCAGCTGGCCCCGCAGTGGATCAGCTGCCCCTGTGAAGAAAAATCCTCTGCCTGATGTGCCCTGGCCTTCCTACAAGTACTCCAGGATCATCGAAAGCTCAAGTAAGGCTCTTTGAATAGTTCCTCAGCGCAATTAATACTAGACTCAAATAAACAAGTTTGACTCACAAAAAATGTGTTTACTGGTAAGAATAACATGTTCATTATATCATGAAATTATGTATAAAAATCAGATTGGAACATAAAAGAAAGGGTAGAAAAGGAGAAAAATCATGCAATATTCATGACAGTTTTGTGTGTCTGTGTGTTGTTTTCAGCTGCGGCTGATGCAGCAGCTCAAACGGTCTGTCGGTCAGTTCTTCTTCTTTCTTTTAGTGTCCACAGTCATCATGTTGATTATTCTGACACTTTTGTGTGTATGCAAGATGTTATGTGTGCGTTCACACACGGAACCTCGGTTTATAGTCTCATTCGAAGGACTGTATGGAGAATGGAGTCAGAACCAATGTTAACTCTGAGGGAAAAATCCCCCTGTACCGAAACGGCGCAGTGGAGAAGTTCAGGTCGTCTGTCCATCTGTCAGCTGGTCTGTCACTAAATTTGGATATCCTTATTCCTAAGACCACATGCCATATCCACAGTTTTCATCACATTATCTCAAAATTGGACATTATGATTTGTGAACTGGCATGGAATATTATCTGCTGTGTTTCGGCTGCCATTAAGGGAAGATATTGAAGGAAAGATAATTTGTTGGGGCAAAATATGCTGTGTGGCCATTTTCAATGTGACAACCAATTAGATTTACATTGTTTTATCATTATAATTTGTTGTGTGTTCCCAAAACTGGGAACACTTAAGAAGCGGATCAACTGATATATGGCAATCGTATGTCTGTATATCTGTGTTTAATGTGTACTGTGGCACAATAAACGGTGGGCGGATTTCGACCATATTTAACAAGACCATTATGTAAAAAAATGGTACCAATGAGGACCAAAAGGTTTTAGACCTTTTTTTTTTTTACATTTGATGAATGAGTAGGGATATATTTAGGCATGCAGTCGGACCAGTACAGAAAAAGGCCATGGGGCCTTGTTCCTATATTGAGGAGACAATAACAGGCCAGAAGGCCCAGGCTTTAAAGCCTTCACTACCACTACTACAACATGTAAATGTAGCAGAACTCCATCTGTCATTAGATTTTCATTAGATCAAAGGTCAACAACACAATGGTCTAATAAGTGTAAAACACACAGAGTGCTCAAGTGCAAAGACCAATGATAATTTTCATCAAATATTGTCTTGATCATAAAAAAAAGGCAATATGTTGTATCAGTATTTTTTTTTCTTTTGGTCAGAATCGAGGGTTCCAGGAACAAAATCAACATCAGTGACAGGGAACACATTTGTCTGGCTTTCCTGCTAACTACTTCTCTTGTTGACAACAAAGCTGACACTCTTTTGAGGCTAATTTACCATCTGGGCCACTTGCATTCACAAGTACAGATCTATCACATCGACAAAGGATTCTCAACAAGACTCATGACATGTGCGGTACTCATGAAGAACAGAGCCAGAGGTAAAATTGAATTCACGCTTGTTGGACTACATAATCAGTTTTTATCAGTGATTAAAAGGAAATTGCAGTGGTCAGTTTTGTTTGCTTGCTTTTTAACAATTGTGAAGCTGAAGTAAACAGAAAAAAACCTCTTAAAATCATCTGTTAGTGTGAATTGTTGCTTAGAATCACTTGATTTCATACCTGGCATTTTTATCCAATGTGTTGTATTGTAAGTTGTTGCTAAGCTCTGATAGTGATGTGTGAGCGGAATACCCACAACATAAAACAGCACTAAACAGATTAATGGCGGTCAGCTTGTGTGTGTGGAAGGAAGACTCATTATCCGGGAGCCGGAATAGCTCAGTTGGTAGAGCGCCAGACTCGTAATCTTGGTGATCCTGGGGTTGCAGGTTCGAATCTCCGCCGGGGCGTTTCGGTACAGGGGGATTTTTCCCTCGGAGTTAACATTGGTTCTGACTCCATTTCCCATACAGTCCTTCGAATGAGACTATAAACCGAGGTTCCGTGTGTGAACGCACGCATGATATCTTGCACACACGTAAAATCCCATCACCAACTTTCGGAAGAGTAGGCCAGTTTGGCTGTTGGTATGGATGACACGTTACACACAGCATGCACCCTGCGTGACAAATGGAAAGAATGAAGGAAGTAAGAAAAATGAATGAACGATACTGACTGAATGACATGGGAAACGACTGAATGAAGCGCCAGCTGGCAGCTCTTCAGTCGGTACTACCCAGGTAGGCAGCCCGTTGTGTAAACGAGTGTTGATTGTAAAGCGCTTAGAGCTTGGTCTCTAACTGAGAATAGGCGCTATATAAGTATTCATTAATAATAATAATAATAATAAATAATATCCATTGCATTAATCAAAAGTTTGCAGATTGTATATTTGTGTATTTTAATCTTACTGTTGTAATGTATTTCTTTAATTATTTATTATTTGCTTGTTGTTTGGTATTTGTATTTTACTGAAATTATTTTAAATCTTTTTTGTCATGTACTTATTTTTGAAATTTATGTACAGAAAATTGGCAGCAGATAAAGCACTGGGAGACCCAGTTATTGGAGAAAACCGACGTGGAGACCGCAGACCACTCGGACTATGAAGAGACCTCTCGGAAGCGGAAACGACATACCCGTGTGTATGTATATGCATCTATGTAGATGCTTACTTGTAACTTTTAAGGCCATATTATGCATACACTTTTTTGTGTGAAGAAATTACCGTAGTTTTGATCTTCTTCTTATCGAGATCTAATAGGTTTGTAACTTAATGCTGTTGCCTTCCATATCCATGATGGTATACTTGTTCAGATAGTCATGGAGTGACGTAACAATCACCACTGCAAACTGACCTTTTAGTGTCAGTCCAACAAATTGTTTACTACCAATTTATAAGTTGAATTTAATGAATACAGTGAATAAAATGAATTGAAAAGTCTTGTTCAGATAGTCGTGGAGCGACGTAACAATCACCACTGCAAACTGACCTTTTAGTGTCAGTCCAACAAATTGTGATTTGCAAAAAAAATAAAGTGCCAAGTTCTTGGACAACTTTTGCATCCAGAAGTATCAAAACACTTGTTCATTTTGAATGTTTAGTTACGAGAAAAAATGCAACTGTGGTAGTTTGTCTTGATAGTAAATTTGAAACTATTATGTGTTAGTACCAAACTTGAATGTCTGCAGGGTCTGCTCTCCCTCTCCCAGATTCCCATCTTCAGGAGAAGATTCTCCTTCCCCATTGAAGCGCCACCGAGACCATCCTTCCTCACCGCCGCCTCTACCACCACCACCACCACCACCACCACCAAAGCAGTCTCTTTGTTTTGTGAGACCACCACCACCATCACGGCCAAATCCTGTGCCTTCCGCCAGCTCACCTCTGTCTCCGTCTGCTATGAGAGGCGAATTGCCACCAATGCCTGTTGGTACAAAAATTATTTACTTGTTTGTTTTGTAGGTCTCCTCTCCTCTCCCCAAAGTAGACAGATATTTAAGTCTTTTCCAGCATTTAGATGAGAATTTCATATGTTGTTTAAACTTTAAAAATGTGCTTTGTAAAACTTTAAAGATATGTATTTTGTGATACTGATAGCCAGAAACTAGTGAAGTCTTTGTCAACCAGAAATTAAACATTGCATTTTTAGATTAATCTGTGGAGAAAAAAACGTGCCTTATGAAAACATTTCTGACAGAAAATGATGATGTGACTTATATTGTCTTTGTGCCAGCCTTATGAAAACATTTCTGACAGAAAAATGATGATGTGACTTATATTGTTTTTGTGCCATCAGCTTAAGGCTCAAAGTAACTCTCTGTTTTCGTCCGATGTGAAAAATATAAATCTGCTGTATGCAAACAATATTTACCTCCACCGACCAGGTAATGGTTTGAAAATCATTTATTTCTTTATCCATCCATCTGTCTGTCTGTTTATCTGTGAACAGCATAACTCGGAGAGTTATAAACGGATATTCATGAATTTTGCTGGAAAAGTTGAAAATATTCTAAGGAAAAACTTTTTTGATTTTGGCGTTAATTGGTGGAAGCAAATGCACAAACCAAGGTCTAAAGGTCACAAATTAAACAGGGAAATAACAATGGTCAAAGTGCAAATTGTAATGGAGGCAACTTGCCTCTTCTAATCAAATAACATACCTCTTCTAATGCGTAAACCACCATGGGAAACAGTTCGCCTCTGCTGATTAAACAGGCTTGGAGGAAACTGATTTCAGAAGTTTCGTATTCCATTTTCAGAGGAAAAGTCATTTGAACCAGTGCAGATTTAGTTCTATGAAAAAAAAAGAAGTGAATTTCAGAGGATAGCTCCTTTGGGAAGCTCTTTTCAGAGGTTTTAACAGTTCCCTGTTCCCACGCCTGTCAATCCTTGGCAGAGGTTTGTGTTGTCTCAGCACTTTCTCTTTAATTTGTTTTGCATCCATGCGTGTGTGGGTTTTTTTCACAGATCAATCCACTGCCTCAGATATGAGGCTGTATTTTGGGCTGTCCCCGACCAATTGGGGCATGAGGACAGAATTTGCACAGAAATTGCAATTTGAAAAAAGAGTTGCGGGCCCTGAGACAGAGGCCAGGAGGGGGTGAAGAGGAGGGAAACAAGGGTCTTTTAGACCAGAACTGCCCAAGGCTTCGCTTCCCTTAACAACCAAAAGAAGAGCTGGAGCGCCTGGACAGCAGCTTGCAGCTGACAAGGCTGTCCAGCGACGGCTGGTATGTTATTCTACCTTGAATATCGACATTCTTGTTTAATTTTACATCATACAGTGTAGTAAGGATATGCAGTGGAATAGTTGTTATTAACATGAAATGTATAATTTCTGGATTGTGAAGTCAAGGAATAACATTTCGCCTGAAGCTTGACATGTCAGGCTATGAGCTGAGGAAAAACTGGCGGTCACCGATAGTTTAGAGTTTAAAGTAGAAAAAAAAGAGCAGGAATGCTTGTTGGGTATTGACATATTGTAGCATGCACTCAAAAGTATGAATTAAAACAAATTTCTTAACTGAAAAGCAAAGCAATTCTTTCCCTTTTGCAGAAATTAGTTTGTCCCAAGAATACATAACGTTAGTAATGGTGTTGTCATAGTGCACAGATCTGGAGCTGTAACAGCCCATACATGGATGAATTGACACCCCATTGTAAAATTGTAAATAGTTAAAGCAGTAATTGGTTACAACCGGTTTGGATGATTTTGATAATCACTGCTCATTATTTTCCTTCATAATAAAACAAGGCCATTTTATTCATTTGCAAACTGTGTCAGTTTTATCCTACATCCCGCCCACGCACATCGCACATACATGCATACAGAGTTGCACCACCAGCATGAGAAAATATGTTTCACATCTAGTAAGTGATATTAAAATAATGGGTGCTTTATATACACAGGTTTCATCACACAGGGTTCATACAGTCCTTAAAAGTTCTTAATTTTAAGGTCCCCATTTCAAGGCCTTGAAAGTCCTTTAAAGTCAGGCTTTTGCTCATAGGTCCTTAAAGAGTGCTCAAGTTTTGTCAAAAATAAAGTCTGTGTAAAATCTTGAGTCTATTAAAAAAAAAAATCTGAAATTGTTAAAAAAAAAAAAAAAAGTATGACTGTAAAAGAAGTCCAAGTCAGAGTTGACTGACGATCTCGCCAAGTAAGTCGTGCTACAGGTAAAAGAAAAACAGAGCTGCCAGCCTTCATGGTGCCTGTGCATGTGGTAGAATGATCCACCGTCTTGAAGTTGAGAAGCCAACATGCCGGGAATGTATTGTCGTTTGGGTGGGAAAAAAGAGTACGAAGAATGGTTGCAGGCAGACCCAAGTGGAAACAAAAACAAGACCTTTTGCCGCATATGCAAAAATGTCCTAGAGAGTGGATATTTGATTTGTGTCAGTATTTCATGATTATTGTTAAACTTATCATTGAAGCAGGTCCTTATAATTTTTTTTTAAGTCCTTGAAAAGTTCTTCATTTTTCATCAGGAAATCTGTATGAACCCTGATTCAGATTAAGTTTTGATGTCTAACTGTGCTAAGCATATATTTACAAATGCTGCCTATAAAATGGTTAGGTGGCAAAATGGATGGTAAATTGCATTTATTTTATGAAATGATTTTGGGCTGCATCGTCGCCAAACTTTCATATAGGACGCAGACACATTTCACTAAGTTTGAAGTTTGTTGCATGAATATGTTATTTGTTATTTTTTAAGGAGCGGTACCTCTACAACTTAGGTGGCATCACCTACAAGCACAGTCTGCGTGCAGCTGGGTCTGTGCTGATCGCTCCTTCCTGCAGGGCCAGTACAACATGACAGGGACAAACAGATCAGGGCAGAGCAAGGCCAACTTCAGCCAGCTGCAGCAGGTCAACCGTGTGCTCTTCAGTAAGTTGACATGGTATTTTCATTTCTTATTAACAAACCATCACGTATCATTTGATGTGCCAGTTGATAATGACAATGTCAGTTCAGCTTTTCTAAAGTTTAACTCTTTCATTCCTACTTTTCTATGAACCATTACTTCGTCTTGTTCCTAGATTCTTATAATACAAGTATTCCCTTCATTCCTGGATTTAGAGAGAAAAAAAAGAAGTGTAAAGTGAGAACTGCCACGTATGCAGTAGCAAACCGGCCAAAAGAGAGCGATGACCACTTTCCCACGCTGTAGGGGCCGTCTGGCATACATTCCATTCATAAACACAGCCGCGCGAGCGATCTGGTCATGACGTGTACCGATGAGCGACTCGCGCGAAGTTCAAAGCGCTTACCGCGAGAACCGATTTTCCGGGCTGCAGGAAGGAAAGGAAGAATTTTGTGCTGCCTGGTTTTCCGGGCTGCAGGAAGGAAGGGTAGGATTTCTGCAAACCGGAAAACCGGGTTGTAGGGATGAAAGAGTTAATGTTGGAACAGGACACCACACTTTATGAAGAGTCAAGACTGGTGTACCCTGGTGTTGGCAGACTGCATGATGGTGTGGCTGGATTGATAGAAGTCTGTTGCAGCATACCAGAATTTTAAAAAAGTCTTGCTCATAAAGATATATGTCAATGATGTACTAACACCAATAGGTGATACAGTTTTGTTTTGTTTTTAAAGGCAGGATATCACATCTTTTATTTCCAAGCTGCTTGTGATTGGTTGGTTAGCATTTGATATACTGTTTATCAAACTTGACGAGTGTGATCAATAAAAGAAAAGTATCTGCAATGTGTTTAGTCCACTTCAACACTTTAGTCTCTGTTAAAAAACTTAAAAGTAAGTACTTGCAATTAATAAAACAAATGAGCTACCTCTCAGTTTTTCTGTATTTATTTCGTATACTGTCAGGTTGCACTGCTTAAACAGTTAAGGCTGTCGGGCAGGAAACAGATCTATAACAGAACAAAGCAGAAAGACTGAGATAGCTATTTTTGTCATGCACATCAAAGAACACAAAAACAGGAAGTCATTCCGGTACATCAGTACTAAAGACATTGGGCGCGCTTATTTAGAGACGAACAAAGGGATTTTCATCAAATTTGGCGGAAACATGCTCAATACAAAAAGAAAACATCTCATGTTAATAGATTTTGCCTGTGTCAAAAATCAAGGTCACAGAAGGCAACCGAATATGGTCTTAACTCCGTCCAGCTGTTAATGCTCTAGGGCAGAAACTATACTGGGCGGATTTTCACCAGATTTGGTGTGAGTATGCACTGGGACATGGCTATGCCTCCTGTGTCTATGAAATTTATATAGGTCAAGGTCACAGGGGTGAACATTGATGCTAAACATCGGAATGGAGTTGACTAGAGACACATCTGAATGAGTTGCCATCTTCTTTTTTCTTCTTTTCTTTTTTCTTTAAATTGCTGCTCACCATTCCTGGATTTTTGTGCAGGTGCTGTTCAGGAGCGGCATGATGTGACCACGCGGCAGATGAAGACATACCTGAGTGACTGGCTGGCCACATGGAGGGACCGTGTCCCAGGTGGCAAAAGTAAGCCGAAAACAGTGGTGGTGGTTGTTGACAACCCGGCAGAGGCCAACGTAGAAATTTGTGATGTCAATACATGAAGGATTGTCAATAAAAATTACATGCGTTGTTCCCATAATAACTGATGTTTGTGTGTGTGTGTGTGTGTGCATGCAGTGCGAGCGAGTATGAATTCATGGTGGACAACAGTATTGTGAACCTGAGGCTGTGGTAGGTAAGTGCAGGTAATATTGCTTATAGCCCAGCCGACTGCAAAGAGCCATATCAGGGCTGTCACCACATTAAAATCAGCTCACACATATCATCCATCCTTCATTAAAAATCATTTCTTCCGTAAAATCTGTGGAAGGATGAAGAAAAGAAAACAATGCAGCAGAAAAGTAGTTCTACAGATGACTTCCCAGAGTCAAATGGACAGACACAAGAACAAACGACAGCATGTTAAATGAACTGAATGTAAAGCACCAATTGTTCTCAGGGACCCACAAAAGAAAACTGAAACACATAGGCCATGTGATCAGAAATACAACGTCAACAGTCATGCAGGGTAAAGTTGAAGCAAAGAACAGAAAGGGACAACTTGCACACCCCTACTTCAACAACATCGCTGGTGTGTGTGTGGTCTGGGGATCCTGGAAATTGCCTACAGCTGTCTCGGTCGTGAGACTTGGAGAAGATTTGTGACTTTGGGAGACAACGGCATCCACTGGTGACATGGGCAAAGGAGAAGGATGAAGTGGATGATGATGGCAATACGGTCCATCATAGAACTACCAGCTAGAAGGTTTAAGGTCAGCCAAGGTAGAATTCAGATTGGGCCCACGTAGAACTAGCTAAGATGCCAAGCTAGAACCAAGTTGGGCCCATGTAGAACTAAGAGCCAACTAGAACAGGGCATGTGCCAAGCTAGAACCAAGGCTGGACCATGTAGAACTAGCTAAGAAGCCAAGCTAGAGCCAAGGTTGGGCCCATGTAGAACTAGCTAGGGAAGCCAAGCTAGACCAAGGTTGGGCCCATGTAGAACTAGCTAAGAAGCCAAGCTAGACCAAGGTTGGGCCCATGTAGAACTAGCTAGGTGCCAAGCTAGAACCATGGTTGGGCCCATGTAGAACTAGTTTGGGTGCCAAGCTAGAACCAGTTGGGCCCATGTAGAACTAGTGGGTGCCAATAGACAGGTGGGCCCCTGTAGAACTGTTAGGTGCCAACTGCAGTTGGGCCCATGTAGAACTAGTTAGGGTGCCAAGCTAGAACAAATTGGGCCCATGTAGATAGCTGATGCAGGTTGCCCATGTAGAACTAGTTAGGGTGCCAAGCTAGAACCAAGATTGGGCCCATGTAGAACTAGCTAAGATGCCAAGCTAGAACTAAGGTTGGGCCCATGTAGAACTAGCTAAGATGCCAAGCTAGAACTAAGGTTGGGCCCATGTAGAACTAGCTAGAGTGCCAAGGTTGGGCCCATGTAGAACTAGCTAGGGTGCCAAGCTAGAACCAAGGAGTGTTGGGGACCCAATGGTGTAGAACTAGCTAGGGTGCCAAGCTAGAACCAAGGTTGGCCCATGAGCACTTACAGACTGTCCCAGCTGGTTATCCAAGCTAGTCCTAGCCAGTTGCCTAGCCTGTGCCAAGATGGATTCTAGGTTGGCTTGCTGTATCTCTTTCTCTATCTCTCTCCTCTCTCCCAAACACATTCAAAAACAGTGACAAGTTGGGTTTTTTTTTTTTTAATAGAACATGTAAGTCGTCTAGAAATTGTGAAACATATCTTTTGCTTGACATTGACAGTCACTTAAAGAATTATATGACAAAGATGAGATTCAGAATAGCTGATATATTATGTACACAGAAGTATCGGTATACTAATGCTGATCAAGATGCTAGGTTGTGCCACTGTGTAAGAATGCCAAAGAAGATGAACAACATTTTTTGTTGTGCTGTGCTGCCTTCCAAGATCTGCGAAATGATTTTATACCCCCCCAAACCTCAAAATCCCATGTCTGTTTAATGTCGTACTGCTCATGGCAAATCATATGAAATAACATTGAAGAATGTTTGCACAAAGCGTTTAAGACGCACTGTATTACTCAGTTAAGGTGGTGTTGGATTATGTGATCAGGAGGGATTAATGCTCAGCTGTCATGTTATGTTACATAATTAATTAATTATTCTTTGTTTAATTAAGAAGCGAATTGTCAAGGTATTGTATCCCCTTCTGAGTCGTGGCCACGAGACCCTCTTTTTAAATTGTCTCATCTTTGTTAATTCATTTATCCATCAGCTTAAAATCATGCGTAGTGTGGTGTCAAAACTTAGCGGATGTGGTGTAGCGCATGCAGTGACGCCCCCTTGATGAAACTGAAACATCAGAATGGGCTATGGCCTACACTGAATAAACTTCCTCTTCCACTTCTTCCTCTCTCTCTCTTTCTCTGTCTCTGTCTCTCTCTCTCTCTCTCTCTCTCTCGTCTCCTCACTTTCTCCCACCTCTCTCTCTCTCTCTGTCTCCCCCCTCTCTTTCCTCTCTCTCCCTCTCTCTCTCTCCCTCCCTCCCCCTCTCTCTCCCTCTCTCCCCATCTCACTCTCTCCCTTTTCTCCCCCCCCCTTCTCTCTCTCCCCCTTCCTCTCTCTCTCCTCTCTCTCTCTCTCTCTCTCTCTCTGGCCATGAGGAGCCGTGATGTCAGATCAACACAACAGACTGCACATCAGGGAAGCTCTGTCACGGCTCATTTCCTCCACTGCTCACGTGCTCCATGGTGCACACTGTGACGTCACGTACACGTGACAACATTGTAGTTTGAAACTAGGTCACAGAGCAGCTCTCTGCAGTGCCTTTTCACGTTGTGTACTGGTGTATAAGCCAGGCCCGGGAGGACCATGCACATGAAGTGCTGGACAGGGGATGCATGTCTTGTTCTGCTTCCTCTCTCACGCCGTTCACATGAAGTAGATGACACTACTGTCACTGTACACGTAGCTGGCCACCTCACGAGGGAAACACACACACACACACACACACACACACACACACACACCACACACACACGTGCGTACGCACACATGCACACACATACACACACGCACGCACACGCATGCACAGAGTATTATCTGTATGTCTGTTTAGGTCTGATCTGTATGTCTGTTCAGGTCTGATCTCTATGTCTGTTTAGGTCTGATCTGTATATCTGTTTAGGTCTGATGTGTATGTCTGTTTAGGTCTGACCTGTATGTCTGTTTAGGTCTGATCTGTATATCTGTTTAGGTCTGATCTGTATATCTGTTTAGGTCTGATCTGTATGTCTAGGTCTGATCTGTATGTCTGTTTATGTCTGATCTCTATGTCTGATTAGGTCTGCTGATCTCTATGTCTGTTTAGGTCTGATCTGTACTATATCTGTTTAGGTCTGATCTGTATGTCTGTTTAGGTCTGATTTCTGTATGTCTGTTTATGTCTTTCTGTCTGTTTAAACCTGATCTGTGTGTTTAGGGATGATCTGTATGTCTGTTTAGGGTTGATCTGTATGTCTGTTTAGGGATTATGTGTATGTTTGTTTAGGTTTGATCTGTATGTCTATTTGGGTCTTTCTGTATATATTCTGTTTAGGTTTGATCTGTATGTCTGTTTAGGGATGATCTGTATGTTTGCTTAGGATTATGTGTATGTCTGTTTAGGTTTGATCTGTATGTCTGTTTATGTCTCTGTATGTTTAGGTCTGATCTGTATGTCTGTTTAGGTCTGATCTGTGTGTCTGTTTAGATCTGATCTGTCTGTCTGTTTAGATCTGATCTTTATGTCTGTTTAGGTCTGATCTGTCTGTCTGTTTAGGTCTGATCTGTCGTTGTTTAGGTCTGATCTGTATGTCTGTTAGGTCTGATCTGTATGTCTGTTTAGGGCTGTTCCGCATGATTACCATGGCGATGGTGTGACACGTTGTGTGGTGGTTGTGACATCTTCTGCCCTGGCCTTCTGTCGATAGAAGGTAAGATTCTCCTCATTACCTCCCTTGTCTCATTCTGTCGGTAGAAGGTAAGATTCTCATTACCTCCCTTGTCTCATTCTGTCGGTAGAAGGTAAGATTCTCATTACCTCCCTTGTCTCATTCTGTCGGTAGAAGGTAAGATTCTCATTACCTCCCTTGTCTCTTCTGTCGGTAGAAGGTAAGATTCTCATTACCTCCCTTGTCTCATTCTGTCGTCTCTGGCCTTTCGTTCATCCGACTGTGTCTATCTGTCCGTCTGTCTGTCTGCCTGTCTGTCTGCCCGTCTGTCTGACCGTCTGTCTCTCTGTCTATCTGCCCGTCTGTCTCTCTGCCCGTTTGTCTGTTCTCTCTTGTGTCTGTATATCTGCTATCTGTCTGTCTGTCCCTCCATCTGTCTGTCTCTCTCTCTCTCTCTCTCTCTCTCTCTCTCTCTCTCTCTCTGTGCGTCTGTGTATCTACTGTCTGTCTGACCGTCTGTCTGTTCGTCTGTCTGTCTGTTTGGCTGTCTGTGTGTGTGTCTCTCTCTCTTTCTCTCTCTCTCTTCTCTCTCTCTCTCTGTCTCTCTCTGTCTGCTGTCTGTCTGTCTGTCTATGTCTTGTCTGATGTCTGTCTCGTTCTCTCTCTCTCTCTCTCTCTCTCTCTCTCCTCTCTCTCTCTCTCTCTCTCTCTCTTCTTCTCTGTATCTGCTGTCTGTCCGTTTTTTCTGTTTGTCCATCTGTCTCTGTCTCTCTTTATCTGTGTGTCTGTGTATCTACTGTCTGTCTGACAGTCTGTCTGTCTGTTGGCTGGCTCTCTCTCTCTCTCTCTCTCTCT
>CM065739.1:55138407-55200907 GCA_033310375.1 Conus canariensis
GATTTCTGTGCAGCAGTCGGTGTTCAGTGGAGTCAGTTTCACTGTCAGGCTGGAGGATGTATCTTCTGGAAATGTGGATTTTTGGCGGTGTAGCAGGTATTGCTCGTGCATTGCTCAGGTGGAGAGTTACAACCGTGCGATGCTAAGTTCGACGTTTAAAACGGCATTTGTCAATATAGTCATGTTTGTGGGGTCACCCAAGGAGAATGGGGAACGTATGTAGCTGACGACCAGTCCACCAGAGTCTCGTCATCAACAGGGGATTGGATTGGGATGCTGGGGTGGAATTGAAACTTTGTCCTCTGACAGCAAGCTGCGTAGGCAAGCTTTGTTCAGGTCTGAGAGAGAGAGAGAGAGGGGGGGGGGGGGGGGGGCATGGGGATGGGGGGAGGGGGGCAGTCCATAGGCCGGTGTAGGCTGGGCGAAGTTCAACTCTTTGCTGCTGTAGGGGGTTGTTGCTATTGACCAGTCTAGTCTATGGGACTGCTGTTGTGGTTTGAGACTTGAAGAAGGCCTTGATCGGTGTTTCTGTGTTTTAGCCATCTGTAGCTGGTCTGGATATGTGTGTGTGTGTGTGTGTGTGTGTGTGTGTGTGTGGGGTGTGTGTGTGTGTGTGTGTGTGTGATAAACCAGTGTTTGGCGCATGTGGGGTGGGGTGTGGTTTGCAGGCCTGGGTTTGGCACCTGCGTGTTAGCGGGGTGGACAGATGTATCACTGAAGATGAGGAGAGAGAGAGAGAGGGGGGGAGGGACAGGGAGGGGGAGGGAGAGAGAGACAGAGAGAGAGAGAGACAGAGAGAGAGGAGGAAGAAGATGAAGTTAAAGGGGAGGTTATATGTGTGTGGAGTGGGCGGGGGTTGCGGGGGGGGGGGGGGGGGGGTAAGAAGGACAGTTTAGCACAGTATGTTTCTGGCTGAAGACAATGCCATCCTGTGTGTGTGTGTGTTGTGGTGTGACCAGTCTCTGTGGCACCCTGTCACCTTTTTAGTGCTGAAGGACAGTGCCATCCTGTGTGTGTGTGTTGTGGTGTGACCAGTCTCTGTGGCACCCTGTCACCTCTTGGTGCTGAAGGACAGTGCCATCCTGTGTGTGTGTGTTGTGGTGTGACAACCAGTCTCTGTGGCACCCTGTCACCTCTTGGTGCTGAAGGACAATGCCATCCTGTGTGTGTGTGTTGTGGTGTGACCAGTCTCTGTGGCACCCTGTCACCTCTTGGTGCTGAAGGACAGTGCCATCCTGTGTGTGAGTGTTGTGGTGTGACAACCAGTCTCTGTGGCACCCTGTCACCTCTTGGTGCTGAAGGACAATGCCGTCCTGTGTGTGAGTGTTGTGGTGTGACCAGTCTCTCTGGCACCTGTCACCTCTTGGTGCTGAAGACAATGCCATCCTGTGTGTGTGTGTTGTGGTGTGACCAGTCTCTGTGGCACCCTGTCACCTCTTGGTGCTGAAGGACAGTGCCATCCTGTGTGTGTGTGTTGTGGTGTGACCAGTCTCTGTGGCACCCTGTCACCTCTTGGTGCTGAAGGACAGTGCCATCCTGTGTGTGTGTGTTGTGGTGTGACCAGTCTCTGTGGCACCCTGTCACCTCTTGGTGCTGAAGGACAATGCCATCCTGTGTGTGTGTGTTGTGGTGTGACCAGTCTCTGTGGCACCCTGTCACCTCTTGGTGCTGGAGGACAATGCCATCCTGTGTGTGAGTGTTGTGGTGTGACAACCAGTCTCTGTGGCACCCTGTCACCTCTTGGTGCTGAAGGGAAACAATGCCATCCTGTGTGTGTGTGTTGTGGTGTGACCAGTCTCTGTGGCACCCTGTCACCTCTTGGTGCTGAAGGACAGTGCCATCCTGTGTGTGTGTGTGTTGTGGTGTGACCAGTCTCTGTGGCACCCTGTCACCTCTTGGTGCTGGAGGACAATGCCATCCTGTGTGTGTGTGTGTTGTGGTGTGACCAGTCTCTGTGGCACCCTGTCACCTCTTGGTGCTGGAGGACAATGCCGTCCTGTGTGTGTGTGTGTGTGTTGTGACCAGTCTCTGTGGCACCCTGTCACCTCTTGGTGCTGGAGGACAGTGCCATCCTGTGTGTGAGTGTTGTGGTGTGACCAGTCTCTTTGGCACCCTGTCACCTCTTGGTGCTGGAGGACAGTGCCATCCTGTGTGTGTGTGTGTTGTGGTGTGACCAGTCTCTGTGGCACCCTGTCACCTCTTGGTGCTGGAGGACAGTGCCATCCTGTGTGTGTGTGTGTGTTGTGGTGTGACCAGTCTCTGTGGCACCCTGTCACCTCTTGGTGCTGGAGGACAGTGCCATCCTGTGTGTGTGTGTGAGTGTTGTGGTGTGACAACCAGTCTCTGTGGCACCCTGTCACCTCTTGGTGCTGGAGGACAATGCCGTCCTGTGTGTGAGTGTTGTGGTGTGACCAGTCTCTCTGGCACCCTGTCACCTCTTGGTGCTGAAGGACAATGCCATCCTGTGTGTGAGTGTTGCTTCGTAAATGCATGCTTCTGACGGGACTGGACACTGAAGACCACTGCTCTATGGCAGTGGGGACAAGATGCGTATAAAACTCTGCGATAGTATAACTCTGTGCGAGTCTTCCTGTCAGACTAGCACATAGCCCGACTGTGTTCTTGTCGTGAGTGGATCCCTCACATTGTAGCTGATCCCAAGCATCTCTCTTTGACATCCATGACTGTGTTCTTGGTGTGACTGGATCCCTCACATTCTAGCTGATCCACACAGGGGCAGCTACCAAATCCTGAACATTTCAGAACCACTGGATTTTGCGTGTATGGCAACTGTGACCTGGCTGAATGAGCTATATCATCATGCTCCATCACTGTTGGCACAGGTGTTTCCACACGAGCTGCAGCGTCACAGCGAGTACTGTGACCTGGCTGACATGGACGGCCCGTACTGTGGTAACGACACTGATCTCTGTGTGTTGTTGGACGTTGACAGTGGACATGGACGGCCCGTACTGTGGTAACGGCACTGATCTCTGTGTGTTCACTCCGGCGATCGTTCCATGCCAATCTGATGCCAATAGAAAGCCTTTTTTTTTTTTTAACATTTTCTGTGCTCATGCACTTGGTGCTCTGCCTCCCCCCTCTCTTTCTCAATCACACATACACGCACACGCACGCATGCACGCACACATACACGCACACATACACGCACACACACGCAGGCACAAACACGCACGCACACACACACACACACACACACACACACACACACACACACACCACACCACACACGCACACGCACGGCGCACGCACACACAAAAAATGATTTTTTTTTTTTTTAAACCTGTCGATTTGTATGTCCCGTGTTCCCCGGTACCCTACCCCCCCCTCCCTCCCCTCCTCCCCTCCTTCCATTTCATCCCCTGCGCACACCACACCTTCCCTGCCCCACTCACGGCCCTCCCCCCCCCCCTCCTCCCTTCCTCCCATTTCATCCCCTGCGCACACCACACCTTCCCTGCCCCACTCACGGCCCTCCCCCCCCCCCCCCCCTCCTCCCTTCCTCCCATTTCATCCCCTGCGCACACCACACCTTCCCTGCCCCACTCACGGCCCTCCCCCCCCCCCTCCTCCCTTCCTCCCATTTCATCCCCCTGCGCACACCACACCTTCCCTGCCCCACTCACGGCCCTCCCCCCCCCTCCTCCCTTCCTCCCATTTCACCCCTGCGCACACCACACCTCCCCTGCCCCACTCACGGCCCTCCCCCCCCCCCCCCCTCCTCCCTTCCTCCCCATTTCATCCCCTGCGCACACCACACCTTCCCTGCCCCACTCACGGCCCTCCCCCCCCCCCCCCCCCTCCTCCCTTCCTCCCATTTCATCCCCTGCGCACACCACACCTTCCCTGCCCCACTCACAGCCCCCCCCCCCCCCCCCCCCCCCTCCTCCCCTTCCTCCCATTTCATCCCCTGCGCACACCACACCTTCCCTGCCCCACTCACGGCCTCCCCCCCCCCCCCTCCTCCCCTCTCCCTGCCTCCCTCCTCCCATTTCCCTGTCTCCCTGACCCTCCCTCCCCACCTCCCCCCCCCCCCGCCTCCTCCACCGCATGTCCTTCCCTCCCCCTCTCTCCCTCGATTCCTTTTTCATCCCCTCCCCCCCCCCCTCCCTCCCCCTCTCCCTGTCTCCCTCCTCCCATTTCCCTGTCTCCCCCACACCCCCCCCCCCCCCCCCCCCCGTCTCCTCCACTGCATGTCCTTCCCTCCCCCTCCCTCCCTCCCTCGATTCCTTTTCCATCCCCCCTCCCTCCTCCCCTCTCCCTGCCTCCCTCCTCCCATTTCCCTGTCTCCCTCCACCCCCCCCCCCCCCCCCCCCCCCCCCCCCCGTCTTCTCCACTGCATGTCCTTCCCTCCCCCTCCCTCCCTCCCTCGATACCTTTTCCATCCCCCCCCCTCCCCTCCCCCCTTTCCCTCAGACCCGTTTCGAATTCTGACATCACTTCGCTTGGCTCCTCCCCCCCCCCCCCTACCCCCTTTTCCCTCTCACGCTTTCTGTCTGTCTCTGTCTCTGTCTCTCTCTCTGTCTTTCTGTCTGTCGGTCTGTCTGTCAGTCTGTCTGTCTGTCTGCCTCTCCATCTCTCCCTGTCTCTCTTTCTGTGTGTCTGTCTGTCTGTCTGTCTCTCTCTCTCTCTCTCTCTCTCTCTCTCTCTCTCTCTTTTTCTCTCTCTCCGTCTGTCTCTGTCTCTCTTTCTCTCTCTGTCTTTGCCTTCTTTCTATTGCTATTTCTCTATGTCTCTCTCTGTCTCTGTCTCTCTGTTTCTCTCTCTCTCTCTCCTCTCTCTCTCTCTCTCTCTCTCTCTCTCTCTGGCTGGCTGGCTGGCTGGCTGGCTGTCTCTTTCTCTCTCTCTCTCTCTCTCTCTCTCTCTCTCTCTCTCTCTTCTCTCCCCCCCCTCTCTCTCTCTCTCTCTCTCTCTCTCTCTCTGCCTTCCTGTCTCTGTCTCTATCTCTAAGTCTGTCTGTTTGTCTCTTCCTGTTTTTCTGTCTGTCTGTCTCTCTCTGTCTCTATCCCTCTGTCTTTCTGCCTTCCTCTGTCACTGTCTCGGTCTCTCTCACTTTTGGTGTTCTCTCGATCTGTCTCTGTCTCCCAGTCTGTCTCCCTCCCTCCCCCCTCTCTCTCTGTTTCTCTCTCCCTGTCTCTGTCTTTTTCTCTCCCTGTCTCTGTCTCTGTCTCTCTCTCTCTCTCTATCTCTCTCTCTCGCTCTTAGCCTCTTTCTCTCTCTCTGTCTCTCTGTCTCCTTCTCTGTTTGTCTCTCTTCCTCTCTCTCTCTCTGGCTGTCTGTCCGTCCGTCCGCCTGTCTGTCTGTCCGTCCGCCTGTCTGTCTCTCTATGTCTGTCTTTCTGCTGTCTGCCTCTCTCTCTCTCTCTCTCTCTCTCTCTCTCTCTCTCTCTCTCGCGCGCGCGCGCTCTCTCTCACACACACACACACACACACACACACACACACACACACACACATACACACTCACACACACACACACACACACACACACACACACACACACACACACACACACACGCGCGCATCTTTCTTTTTCACTTCTCTCTCTCTCACTCTGTCCCTCTCTCAGTCACTGTCCGTCTCTATCTGTGGGGGGGGGGGGGGTGCGTGTGTGTGTGTGTGTGTGTGCGTGCGTGTGTGTGTGTGTGTGTGTGGTGTGTGTGTGTGTGTGTGTGTGTGTGTGTGTGTGTGTCCCCCTCTCTCTGTCTCCCCCCCTCCCCCTCTCTCTCTCTCTGTCTGTCTCTCTCTGTCCCTCTCTCTCTCTCTCTCTCTCTCTCTCTCTGTTTGGTCACATAAGAAAAATCTGGCTAGTGTAACTGAGTATCCCGAAAGTGAGTCGTTGTCGATGTGCCCAGTCCGCTGGTCAGCGGTCATGCCGAATGTGGAGAACCTCACACTGTGGGTCACCCAAGACAGGAGACGGACGGACACACCTGGTCAGTGGTCATGCCGAATGTGGAGAACCTCACACTGTGGGTCACCCAAGACAGGAAACGGACGGACACACCTGGTCAGTGGTCATGCCGAATGTGGAGAACCTCACACTGTGGGTCACCCAAGATAGGAGACGGACGGACACTCCTGGTCAGTGGTCATGCCGAATGTGGAGAACCTCACACTGTGGGTCACCCAAGACAGGAGACAGACGGACACTCCTGGTCAGTGGTCACGCCGAATGTGGAGAACCTCACACTGTGGGTCACCCAAGACAGGAGACAGACGGACACTCCTGGTCAGTGGTCATGCCGAATGTGGAGAACCTCACACTGTGGGTCACCCAAGACAGGAGACGGACGGACACACCTGCAGAACTAGCTGTGTATGTTAGAGTATACTCCCCGTTTGAAACGGCGGCAAGAACAGAACAGAAAGATGTCTCTGTTCAACTTGGCGATTGTCATTGCACTTTGAAGTGTTCCAGGAATTGTCATTCCACTTTGAAGTGCTCCAGGAATTGTCATTGCACTTTGAAGTGTTCCAGGAATTGTCATTGCACTTTGAAGTGTTCCAGGAATTGTCATTGCACTTTGAAGTGTTCCAGGAATTGTCATTGCACTTTGAAGTGTTCCAGGAATTGTCATTGCACTTTCAAGTGTTCCAGGAATTGTCATTGCACTTTGAAGTGTTCCAGGAATTGTCATTCCACTTTGAAGTGTTCCAGGAATTGTCATTGCACTTTGAAGTGTTCCAAGAATTGTCATTGCACTTTGGAGTGTTCCAAGAATTGTCATTGCACTTTGAAGTGTTCCAGTAATTGTCATTACCCTTTGAAGTGTGCCAGGAATTGTCATTGCACTTTGAAGTGTTCCAGGAATTGTCATTGCAATTTGAAGTGTTCCAGGAATTGTCATTGCAATTTGAAGTGTTCCAGGAATTGTCATTGCACTTTCAAGTGTTCCAAAAATTGTCATTGCACTTTGAAGTGTTCCAGGAATTGTCATTGCACTTTGAAGTGTTCCAGGAATTGTCATTGCACTTTGAAGTGTTCCAGGAATTGTCATTGCACTTTCAAGTGTTCCAAAAATTGTCATTCCACTTTCAAGTGTTCCAAGAATTGTCATTGCACTTTGAAGTGTTCCAGGAATTGTCATTCCACTTTAAAGTGTTCCAGGAATTGTCGTTGCACTTTGAAGTGTTCCAGGAATTGTCATTCCACTTTAAAGTGTTCCAGGAATTGTCGTTGCACTTTGAAGTGTTCCAGGAATTGTAGTTGCACTTTGAAGTGTTCCAGGAATTGTCATTGCACTTTGAAGTGTTCCAGGAATTGTCATTGCACTTTGAAGTGTTCCAGGAATTGTAGTTGCACTTTGAAGTGTTCCAGGAATTGTCGTTGCACTTTGAAGTGTTCCAGGAATTGTCATTGCACTTTGAAGTGTTCCAGGAATTGTCACTGCACTTTGAAGTGTTCCAGGAATTGTCATCCCACTTTGAAGTGTTCCAGGAATTGTCGTTGCACTTTGAAGTGTTCCAGGAATTGTCATTGCACTTTGAAGTGTTCCAGGAATGAGGTGGATGGAGAGAGAGAGAGAGAGAGAGAGGGGGGGGAGGTTGCAAGTGTGGCTAGCTTCTACTTGGTTCAGATCTGTCATCCATGGCATCAGTTTCCGAAAGAGATGGGCTTTTTTGTGTGGTTGTTTGGCTGGTGTATCCCTGTTGATGTGGGTGAGGGATGTCCCATAGGCGCTGTTTCCCAACAACTGAAATGTATCAGTGAGGATGATTTTTTTAGAGGGATCTAGGTCTCCCTGTCGTCAAGCAGTAGAGAGTACGTCCGAAGTTATGAAGACATTATGTATCATCGTCAGCTTTTATCTTGAACTTTATCTTGAGTCTGTTCTATTTCTTCACTCAGTTACATGTTGACATTCCCCTTCAGGATGGGCTGAGGCCTGATATGAATGACATGTCTTGAGTCTCAGTCTCTCTCTCTCTCTCTCTCTCTCTCTCTCTCTCTCTGTCTCTCTCTCTCTCTCTCTCTCTCTCTCTCTCTCTCTCTCTCTCTCTCTCTCTCGTTTACTGTCGCTGTTAACCCTGGAGGCGTGTAGTAAACCAGTGTTGATCAAAACGAACTAATCTGGCATCTCTTATATCCTCTCTGCACATAAGAGTATTGTATAGTAGGTAGTGTGTGTGTGTGTGTGTGTGTGTGTGTGCGCGCGCGCGCGCGCGCACGCGCGAGTGTACATGCGTGAGCGTGCATGCGTGCGTATGTGTGTGCATGCATGCGTGTGTGCATGTGCGTTTTCGTATGTGTGTGTGCATAGGTGCGTGCGTGCGTGCGTGCGTGCGTGTGTGTGTGTGTGTGTGTGTGTGTTGGGTTTTGTTGTTTGCTTTGTTATTTTTTTAAGAGAGAGAGAGAGATTGACATAGGAGATACCACAGTGCCTTCATTGTTTTAAAAGAGAGACAGAGACAGAGAGACAGAATTTGACATAGGACATACCACAGTTGGCTTCATTATTTTAAGAGACAGACAGGCAGAGAAGATGTGTTCGTTTGCACAAGTTCATTCTGCCGGGACATTTCAAGGGAAATAAACGCATCTTACCTAATCGAAAAATCGTATCATGAGTTGATTCCCTTTGCAAGTTTTTGAATGTGTGACAGAGGCGTAGGTCAGACATCTGCTAAGTCGTAGCCACGAGACCCTCTTCTTAAATTCTCTCATCTTAGTCATTAATTCATTTATCCATCAGCTTTAAATCATGCGCAGTGCGGTCTCAAAACTTAGCGGATGTGGTGTGGCTTATATGGACTAGTCCGCACGCAGTGACACCTCTTTGATGAAATTGAAACTGAGTGTATGAACTCACACACACACACACACACACACACACACACACACACACACACACAGTTCTCCCCTACACACACACACACACACACACACACACACACACACACACACACACACACACACACACACACACTTCCCTCCTAGTATCCCTGTTCATGCCTCAAATGCAAAAACATATAGAGAAGCTGGAATTTTGCCCCTTGATGATTATCGTGAACTAGCAGCATCAAAGTTTGTCATAAAATCAAATGTTAATGATAATTACATTCAAGAAGACTTAAAACTTAGATCGAACACTGACTTCCCAAAAAGGGCAATTATGATTACATCGCAAGAAACAATGGGTACATATTCTTCTGATTTGATTGAATGTTCAAAAATTGATATCAAAGATGTGGCTAAAAATCCATCTTCTTCAGTTATTCCATCATGGGAGATACCAAAACCTTTTCTTGATATTGGTTACGTTGACATCAAAAAAGGGGAAAATATTAATATCATCACTAATTTAGCAAAATCACATGTATACGAAAAATATCAAAATAATCTTCAGGTGTTTACTGATGGTTCTGTTTTAGATAATGGAAATGTCGGTGCAGCATTTGTTATTCCTGGGCAGTTATTTATCTGTATTCACAGCTGAATTAGTAGCTATTATGCTAGCAATGGAATTTCTAACAGATCTTTCTAGTAATATTGTTCAGATAGTTTTTTTTTGTTTGTTTGTTTGTTTTTTGTTGTTGTTTGTTTTTGTTGTTGATTCAAAATCAGTCTTACTTGCCCTTGATTCATCAAATATATCGACACGACCCGACCTTGTGTTTGAAATTAAATATCTTTTATACTAGCTGGCGTCTAAAGGCACTATTATAGAATTTTGCTGGATTCCTTCGCATACTGGTATACTTGGGAATGAATTGGCTGATAGGGCTGCAAAAAAAAAAGGTGCTAAAAAAGCAGGGTCATCTTCCGAGCTGAAAATAAAACCATCTGTCGTAGAATGTTATCGTATCCTTGAATCAACTGCACGGAAGAGAGCTCAAATAAATGTTGATATTTCATCCAAACAGTGGGAAGCTTTTCCAATAGACCTTGTACTAAAAAAAATGCCTCATCATCCAGTTTATTATTCCAGACAAATATATTCCCTTACAATTCGATTAAAGCTAAATGCTTTAAAAACAAAGTTTAGTAAAAAAAAATGCTAATTGTATTTGTGGTAAGGAAATAACATTGAGCCATATTTCATTTAATTGTCGCAAGTTTACTTTCTTACCAACATCATTTTGATCTAATGATTTTTCTGAAGAAAAAAAAAAACTTGCAAGATATACTTTTGGACCACTTTTTGCTGATCGAAATTGCTGAACACTTATTTCATTGTCCGATTGGGGTTTTTCTTTGGATTGTTTTGTGTTAGTTCATAGTGCATTATATAATGATGGCCTGCATTTTACTTCTTCACTCTTAAGTATAGATAGTGAAGGATTTTTGTTTTATTGTTATATGTTAGATCTATATCTTCTGTTAATTTTATCCATTATTAAGATTTCTGGGGGTTTTCTTGTGTGTTTGTTTTTTTTTAATTTTTTTTTTTTTAGTTTTGTTTTTGTTTAGATACATATACAGATATATACACGTATACACTCACATACAAAGGCATTCCTTCAGTCATTCTCTTCATTCATTCACGTCTAATATCACTCAAAGTGAACAGACGTTAAACAGAAGAACGAACGAACTTCCCTCCTTTCTCTTTCACAGAAAAACGTTTGGAGACCTGTTTCCCCACACGATTTCGCCATGTTTTGTATACTTGTTTGGCGAAAGACGACGAATATGACGAGCTAAACAAACAAACAAAATGAACGGGAGGGGAAAAAAACAAACAAACAAACAAAGCCCCAGAAAGAACCAGTTCCTGAGCGGTCATTGCGCTTGCGCAGATAACCGTGGCGAGGGCTTTGACCAATGAGCAACAGCTCACGTTGCACGCGCGAACTGGCGTCAGGCCCTGTTCACTTTTGCTTCGACGTCTTCGCCCGATACATCGAAAAAAGAAGAAGAAAAAAAGAACTTGGTGACAGACTGCAATGAATTTCTGGCAGAGCACGCTGATAAATGAGGTTTGTACTTTGTGTCGGGAGGAAGGTATTGTTGCCGTAGTGTAATGGTAGGTGAGGTGGTTTACTTCGTGGAAGAAGCAGCTTCTGCTGGGTAATGGCCGCTAACATCAAACATTCCCGCCCCCTTGCTTTTGCTACAAACTAGAATTTTGCGCTTAGCTGTTTTTTTAGAAAATGTGCTCATTTTTGTTGAAAAGTGCACCGACAGCATTGTTAGAGTCATTGTGGACTCTGGGCTGTCCAGAGAGCTAAGCAGTAGAAGTAACAGTAGTAGTGGGGTGGTGTACAGTGGTGTGGGTTTATGGGCAGGGAGGGGGAGGGTGTCCTGTTCAACGTGTACTATACCTGGTTCTAGAATATCATTTATGTCATTTGACACTGTCAGTATCGTATGTGTTTCTGGTGTGAAGATGAACAGGCACTAGAGAAGTATTCAGTTATAATTTGGACGATAGTTGTGGCATATGTGTATGAGAGGGGGGGGGGGGGGGGGGAAGGGAGGGGAACTGTATGCATTTTCTCTTAATTCTCCCCCTCCTCATACATCCCACTGCAAGTTTCTACCCATTTGTCACCCAGTCCCAATCCCCCTCTTCCTCCTCAATCCCCCGTCCACACTCAGCTACCACTCTTCCTCTCTCCTATCAACAACATGGCACACTTTTTACTGTTTTGAAATGGAAATTGCTCTTAACTCTCACACACACACATGCAAGGACACAGTCTCACACACACACACACACACACACACACACACGGACTGACTTCTTCTTTCCTTTGGTGCCCACGATCTTGAGGATGATCATTCCGGCACATAAAGGAGGGGTGTTGTAGACAGTCCATTTGTATGCTGTGGTCACGTTCACTATCATTCTCATTGTCTGTAAACCATAGCCAAAGTCTGTTACCGTAAGGGCCACATGATATCAGGAAACTGTCACTGTTAGGCGGAGGCTCGCGACACAAAAGCGTTGACTGTTGTTGCCTCAACTGTCTCGCTGGGAAGATGGTTCCAGTCCCTAACAGTCCTGGGTAGAAATAAGCCACCTCTGTACTGAGTTCTGGTGTTGATGAGGCAGAACTGCTGGTTGTGGATATGGCGCTATCGTGGTGGGGGTGGGACTAGCTTGCTCATAACTTCAGTGAGGAATGATTTTCACATTAGCATGGCTTTAAGACTGATTTGTGCTTTGTTGACACTAATAGTAATACATTGGTCATTTATTGTCCCAAGTGGGAGAAAACATTTTGTCTGTCACAAAAATGAAATTTAAAGAGGGTGAGTATGGGGAAAGAATCAACAGAAAGTCACTTCAGAAATGAGGGCACCATTTATCACATTGATGACCATGAACCTGTGTGAGGGTAGTTAGCAGTGATTTGGCAGCTGTCCATCACATGTAGATATTGATAAGATTTTTAAGAGTAAATTTGAGTTTGCATTTATGTCGCCGGAAAGGAGAAAACTGTCGGTGCGGTGGTTTCACTGTACCCCCATTAACCAGGCAGATTATAATCATATGCAATATGAACCATACATGTAATATGAATCTGAGCAGGTTATTGTGTATGAAGTCTGAGCAGGTGATTGATTATGGAGTTGGAGCTGCTCTTTTGTCCCATCTTTTTTCTTGCACTCAGGGGGTGATCCCAAGAATTTTCAGTGTTCAATATATAATTTCAAAACTGACATATCAGCATAAGAATGTGACTTTACAGGAACATAGTTTAAATGTAAATTAAGAAATAATATTGGTCTGTACTCATCATGACATATTGTTTTTAAGAATGTTCCTAAAATGTTGGCAAGTGCTTCAACAGCCAGCGTCATTTACATGCGGGCAAAAATTCCAAATAGGCTGTTACACCACCACCACCATTTCCATCACCATATTAAACACACACACACACACACACACACACACACACACACGGGGTTCCCACAGGTTGGGAATAGTTCAGGTTTGGGGAAAATGGCATTTGGTGTCTGTGGGTTGGGAAGGTTTGGGAAAATTGAACAAGCATCTTCAAAAACTGAAACAAGCATCTTCAAAACCAAAGAGATAGAAAACCAAACAACAAAGGCACAAACAAATAAATTGTAGTTGTCCGAAAATTGCTGACATCACGACTGACAGTTTGCTCTACTTATGGAGTGTAACCATTTGTTTTAATTCGAGCTAGTGTGCAGAAAATGAAAATATACCTGCCATTACCATATGTTTATGAAACGTAACATGGTTGGGAAAACCGGTGCTGGGGTAGGGAAAGGTTGGGAAAAGGTTGGGAATTTTGTTTCTCCAAGTCTGTATGATCTCGCTCTCTCTCTCTCTCTCTCTCTCTTTTCTCTCTCTCTCTCTCTCTCTCTCTCTCTCACACACACACACACACACACACACACACACACACAGCATGTCGCCCGCACACAGGAACTGCTGAAATTATTCAAACTGTACACCTCCCTGAAATCGAATGGATGCAACATAGTTTTTGCTTGGGTTCCCAGCCATGTGGGCGTTTGTGGCAACAAGTTGGTTGATCAGCTTGTCAAGAGTGCCACAAAGAAAGAATTTAGTAGATTGTCTATCCCTCACACCAGTAACCTCCATCCCACCCATACGACACTCCCACCCCTTCCCCCTAAGATACAGGGTTTCAGGCTGAACTTTATGAAGGAATAAACAAGACTGCACAAGTTTTCAGTTGAAGTGAAGGGAAAAAAAATCTACTTTTCCAAACAACAGAGTTTTCTTTTTTTTTAGACACCAGATATGCAAATCCTGGTCACCACAAACTATTTCTTGAGTTCAAACTGCAAGCTGTCTTCATAAATTTCAGAAGTGGTAAATACAAATTGTAGTCAACAAAAGTTGTTTCTGCCTCCTGTATCTTTAATACAGTGAACTCTACTGCATGCAGGTCGGTAACATTAATGTCAGCTTTAATGGTGTCCGTGTGGATTGCATGGTAAAAAGGAGGCAAGGTGTCTCCAAATGCCCAGAGTTTACTTACCGGTGGTGTAGAAACCCATCAGTGTCAGTGCTGCTCTGGGTGAAACAGAAGGGTGAAAAATAAATGAAAAAAAAAGGTGTGGGGTAGAGGATAGAAGAGTAAGTGTGAATGAAAGACAGGGGGGGGGGGGGGGGGGGCAAGGTGAGGTTTACATGGCAAGGAAGGGGGAAGATGGGGAGGGGTGGTAGTGTGGAGAGGGAGAGGGCATGAATGATCAAACCTGCTCTTCATATGCTGAAATCACAAGACACCCTCTTCTCCTGTTTTACTACAGAGTGGATGGACAGATCCTGGAACTGACGTACAGTCTGGCAGTAGCTGCAGCGAGGAATTCACTTCATCCTGCACACCAGCTGCCTGCTCTGCACCCACTACTTCAAGGTTGGTTGTTTTGTTGTGTTTTTTAAGTGTAAAAAAGTGTTCTTTTTCAGGCAACGAGTTGGTTGATCAACTTGCTAAAAGCGCCACAAAGAGTGAGTTGAGTAGATTGTCTGTCCCTCACACTGATCTGAAACCCAAAATACAGGCTTATATCAAAGACCTCTGGCAAGATGAATGGAACTCGTACACAGATAACAAATTGTACAAAATCTGTCCAAACCTGAAAGAGTTTTTACCATGTTCCTGAGGCGGCTGTAAAGAAGAAACAGTCTTGTGCCGTTTGCATACAGGCCACACTCCTTTTCAACTTTGTTTTTTTTCATGTCTCTCATTGCTATGATTCATGGGGAAATCAGTTTTCTTTTTTTTTTTCTTTTCTTTACTGATCCTCTTCCTGCTTCCTACCCCACCCCTCCCCCTCCCCTGCTCTGTCCTTCTGCCCTCTTTCTCCTTTTTTTTTTAATTTTGATAAAGTCACACCTACTGGGAAACGTTTTGTCAGCTTTTTGTCTTTTTTCACAAAATGTGTGGCAGGTATGGGGTAAGGAATGAGTTATTCAGCAGTGTCAACAAACATGCAAACGCTTTGCATCCCACAGAGTATCCACTAAGGTGGATTTCATTATTAATTTGATCTCTTTCTGTTCATTTGAAGAGTTTGAAATTCCAGGGTTTGATATGGTTTACATGAAATGAGGTTTGAAGGGAGGTCGGTAAAATAAGAGTATGGCTACATACAGACAGGTATATTCTGTTTTTCACTGGTTGTTCCGTGTGATCCTGAGACAGTGTTTTCTTTATTGTTACAGCGTTGAAAGTTTCAGAACGGTTGATAGAAAAGGTCATTTCAATAATTCAAATGAGGTTGAGGGTATTTACTGATGACTACATTGTTGGAAAGCATCCATATGTTTGATATGAAATAAACTTTAAAACACATGCGCATGCACACATTCATGGGGACACACACTCACATGTGGATACACATATATACACAGACACGTGCACACACATGATTATTTTGACACGCAAATCCATAGACACGCATGCACATGCGCGTATGCACACACACATACATACAAAAACACACATACATACAAACGCACACACACAACACACACCACTTCTGTATACACACCTAAACAGCTTTTGTGTGCATATATATATATATATATGTGGGGGGGGGCGGGGGTCTCAAAAACATAATTAATGTAATAAGAGAACTTATTGGTTATGTTATGGATATTGAAATTCTCAAAAAATATATTACATTAGCAAATATTTATGGGCCAAGTAGTGGAGATAATCCACAGTCCTTTTGACTTAGTTAGTGATCATATTGATTAGATAGGAAATGAACAGATAATTGTCGCAGGTGACTGGAATTGTACTTCAATGTTAAGCTTGATGCTATAAATTATTCCAGTACAGTAAACAGGCCAAGAACAAGACGTAAAATTTATTTGATGGTTAAACATGAAATTAAAGATATACAAAGAGAGATATTTCCAGACAAGAAAATGTACACTTGGCGAAAATCTTATTTGGTTAAAACCCTCTTTGTCCTGACATTCAGTGCATAAAATGCTCTCCAATTCCTATTGAAAGGGAAGCAACTCCGTAACGATAGGTAGCATACAAATTTTTTTTTTTTTAATATACCCAAGCAATATTTCACTTCTTTTGTATTTTATGTGTGTTATTGAGATGTTTTTTAATGCTTTAAAACAATTATTTCAGTATTGTGGAGATACATGACTTTTAAAAAAAAATTCAAACACTGAAATTGACTTAAAAATCAGTCGCACACTGGTCATTACTGACAGGTGACACATAATGTTGTCGACGTCGATATCTAGGTCACACTCATTACCCTGCACCTCATGCAAATCTGTGAAGTCATAGCCTTCTTTGTACTTGTTCAAAATTCGCCACAAGTCCTCCGCCTTCATGTTGAAATCTTGCTTGCTCGCTAGGTCAACTTGAAAAATTCTTAATTCACAGAACACTGTTTGCCGCCATGAAACGGAGTCAAACGGAAGTACAATGTGTACTGAAAGCGAGGCTAAAGCGGTCATGTGACTGCCATATGATATAAACAAAATGGATGCGCCCAGAGCGACCACATGGAATCCGAATGCTCCCATATGTTCGCCGATTTCGAACTGTGTTTTTTCTTGAACGCTCCGTAACACTCACCGCAAAAGAGCCAGGCTTACTTACATTTTGATAACAGATGAGCTTTGTACATAAACAGATCGTGTCAAAGTAGAAACCTGGGTACTGCTCTGTTCACTCCATTCTGACTGTTCCTTAAAACTGAACGGTTAGGAGGGATAGACCATTTTGGAAGTTTGGAAAAATATTTTCAGTTCTAAAAGATGGGACTTATATTAACCCGAAGAGTGCCTATAAGCCGTCAGCTGACGCCAAAGTAAAAATGCTTTCCCAGTGCCTGTGGGCCGTCCACTGACATCATGCATTTTTCTTGAATTTTCATTCGTTACTATTTCTATTAACGGACTTAAATAGAGTGTGCGTAGTAAGCCTTATATGTCTGTAGTATTAAAATGATATGCAAATGACCACACGTGAGGGGAAAGCCCATTTATTCTCATCACCGACTGGATGACCAGCCAGCACTTTGTCTCGCTTGCAAAGATGGCGGCGCAACCTTCGACAAGCGTAGCGACCAAATCAACGTATTTACACAGCTGAGCAGGCTCTGCTAATCATTTTTGACAAAGACAATAATCTTTTATTCAACAACTTACTCGAGCATGAAGGTGAGATGATGATTGTGATGGAATTGCTGACCGTATTCGTCAGTTACTGAGTCGGGCTGTGTGACCTCAGTGTGTGTTCAGCTGACTGGTTTGCCAGCGTCGAACGAGCTCGCCTTGTGTGTACTCTGCACTGCGTGCCAGTGGCCAGTGATGTGATAGTCAGCGCGAGAGGGGAGCGTGGCCTGCTCGCGGCGTGACATGGGGCAGAAGAGAAGAGGAGGAGTGAAAGAGAGGGTTGAAGTCCAGCAAGGGGGCGTGGTGGGGGGAGGGGGGCGTGGTCATGGACTGACCTGTCTGCATAGAGTGCAAGCGTCTTGACAGACTTCTAAACTGTTTTACTTTCATTTATGTGTGTAGTGTGACAATACAAAGTTTATTTTCAACTTTTTTGCTTTGTGTTCTTTTTTGGATGTGAAGCTGTAGTGGTAAATACATATGTTTTTGATCGTGCAAAAAAATCTATCCAAATCTAAATGCCTAAATATTTTTTTATTATCAAAATTAAAACAAAAGAAGCCCAGATTCAAAATCTTCATTCAATTTCCTTCAAAAATCATATATTTCACTGTTATATCTTTTGTAGTTTCTGAGCTAGAATTTTTTGTTAATTATTACCCCCAAATCATTAGATTTCCCTGGCACTGGGAAAGCCTTTGTTTGTAACATTTTCAAGCAGCGAACGGGTTAATGAAATAAAGAAATGAATTTTGAAAGTCAAGACAATATGTAGTTCCAGTTCACAATATTGATGAAATTAAAAAGTATTCCTGATGAAGATATAACTTTCAGAATAAGTGATCAGCTGTTCTTTGAAACTCTTGTAATCGAAATTTGAGGGAAAAAATAGCATTTGCTTCTCACAAGAAAAAAAAACAGAAAATAGGAAGGGACTTGGAAAACAGATTAAAACACCAGGAAAGTAGTATTCAGGTTGATTCATTACCAGAGATTGAAGAGGCAAGATCAGAGCTTAAAACACCTGGAAAGTAGTATACAGGTTGACTCATTACCAGAGATGGAAGAGGTGAGATCAGAGCTTAAAACACCTGGAAAGTAGTATTCAGGTTGACTCATTACCAGAGATTGAAGAGGCAAGATCAGAGCTTAAAACACCTGGAAAGTAGTATTCAGGTTGACTTATTACCAGAGATGGAAGAGGTGAGATCAGAGCTAGAAAAGATAAGGAAGACAAACATTGAAGGGATGACAGTGAGATCAAGAGCAAGGTGGGTTCAAAAAGGGGGGAAGTTACAAAACACTTCTGTAACCTAGAAAGCCGCAGCTTGCTAGACAAGACAATGAACATAACTGAGAAGTTAGACAGAGAGCCGATTACTAACCAGGAAGAAATTCTGAAAGATGTTCTAAGGTTCTATGAAAATCTTTACAAAGCCAGGGAAGTGGACAACAAACACAGAAAACACCACGGTGTTGTATTCCATATTGTTGTTGTGTCGTTCGTCTTTGATTCAGGTAACTATATGTGTGTATAGGGATAGAAAACCCGTCTGGGCAATATTGACCATGGACTCTTAAAAATTTGACAGATGGTCCTAGAAACAGTCAGCGATTGGAGGTCTAGTATCGACTGGAAGAGCGTCAAACTGGGCCACAAGAAGATCCAGGACTTCTGGCAGCGTGACCGGTACTGTGTCACCGCCAACCCACATGAGCAGGTGTGTGCTGTCCTGCCACTGTCGGGTGGCCCGGTGAGGGTCGTCAACCAGAGAGACCTCCTCCCACCCACCAGTCTGCCAGACGAGGAATCAGAGAGTCTTCCCTCCACCAGCCCCAGTGTCCGCTCCATGGAGGTCACAATGCCGCAAGAATTAGGTAAGGGTGTAGGCAACAGAAACTGAAAATGCCTACATGCATAGTATTCTGCCATCCACAGATAGAAATCATGACCCGTGATCATGCACCAAATCTTAATGTTCTTGCCACATCATTTCTTCCCATGTTATTCATTCATGTTTGCTTGTAGCTACTGCTTTATTGTCATGAAAAGAATTGTGTTCCAAACCCATGCAACTGATGCACAGGCATAGATATACAAATATAACGCATGACTTTTTGGCAAGATAAGCAGAGCATGACTGGCAGGTGTCCACGACATTTATCCCCCCTAAGTTCAAAATTCCGGTGTGAATTGAGCTTAACTTGCCATCGTGGAAGATGGGTTTCAGTGTGAAGGGGGGGAGGGAAGGGTAAGGGGAGAGAGGGATGGTGGAGTAAGGGGAAGGAATAAGGAAAAAGGGGTGAAGATGGTGGATCCCAGTCAGGCCAGGAACATACAGGCGGAGCCCAGTCAGTTAATGGAGAGTCTTTCACTGACCTAGAAGAGTAGACAAGGAGAAGACGGTGTCTAAAAAGAACAAAATGAAATATTTTAACCCGAAGAGTGCCTATAAGCCATCAGCTGACGCCGAAGTAAAAATGCTTTCCCAGTGCCTATGGGCCGTCCACTGACGTCATGCATTTTTCTTGAGTTTTCATTCGTTACTATTTCTATTAACAGACTTAAATAGAGTGTGCGTAGTAAGCCTTATATGTCTGTAGTATTAAAATGATATGCAAATGACCACACGTGAGGGGAAAGCCCATTTATTCTCATCACTGACTGGATGACCAGCCAGCACTTCGTCTCGCTTGCAAAGATGGCGGTGCAACCTTCGACAAGCGTAGCGACCAAATCAACGTATTTACACAGCTGAGCAGGCTCTGCTAATCATTTTTGACAAAGACAATAATCTTTTATTCAACGACTTACTCGAGCATGAAGGTGAGATGATGATTGTGATGGAATTGCTGACCGTATTCGTCAGTTATTGTGTCGGGCTGTGTGACCTCAGTGTGTGTTCAGCTGACTGGTTTGCCAGCGTCGAACGAGCTCGCCTAGTGTGTACTCTGCACTGCGTGCCAGTGGCCAGTGATGTGATAGTCAGCGCAAGAGGGGAGCGTGGCCTGCTCGCGGCGTGACATGGGGCAGAGGGAAAGGTAGGAGAAGAGGAGGAGTGAAAGAGAGGGTTGAAGTCCAGCAAGGGGGCGTGGTGGGGGGAGGGGGGCGTGGTCGTGGACTGACCTGTCTGCATAGAGTGTGAGCATCTTGATAGACTTCTAAACTGTTTTACTTTCATTTACATGTGTTGTGTGACAATACAAAGTTTATTTTCAACTTTTTTGCTTTGTGTTCTTTTTTGGATGTGAAGCTGTAGTGGTAAATACATATGTTTTTGATCGTGCAAAAAAATCTATCCAAATCTAAATGCCTAAATATTTTTTTATTATCAAAATTAAAACAAAAGAAGCCCAGATTCAAAATCTTCATTCAATTTCCTTCAAAAATCATATATATTTCATTGTTATATCTTTTGTAGTTTCTGAGCTAGAATTTTTTTGTTAATTATTACCCCAAATCATTAGATTTCCCTGGCACTGGGGAAGCCTTTGTAACATTTTCAAACAGTGAACGGGTTAAAGAAAATGGCAAGCAATATGATAAAGGGACACAGTGGTTTTAGTGTGGTAAATGTGAATTTGAATGGGAAATATCAGATGGTTGGATCATTAAGGTGATATTCTAGTCTTTCTTACCCAGTATAACTTGACAGCATTTCAGTTTTTTTTTTTTGTTTTTTTTATAGATTATTTATCATTATTTTCTTTTTTTCGGGGGGGGGGGGGGGGGGGGGGGGGTAAAAATATGGACCATGTGTAGGTGGCTGTGTGCTATAGTAATGAAAGACCATGTGCAGGTGGCTGGGCTATAGTAATGAAAGACCATGTGTAGTTGGCTGTAGGCTATAGTAATGAAAGACTGTGTGTAGTTGGCTGGGCTATAGTAATGAAAGACCATGTGTAGTTGGCTGCGGGCTATAGTAATGAAAGACCATGTGTAGTTGGCTGGGCTATAGTAATGAAAGACCATGTGTAGTTGGCTGGGCTATAGTAATGAAAGACCATGTGTAGTTGGCTGCGGGCTATAGTAATGAAAGACCATGTGTATTTGGCTGGGCTATAGTAATGAAAGACCATGTGTAGTTGGCTGGGCTATAGTAATGAAAGACCGTGTGTCGTTGGCTGGGGGCTATAGTAATGAAAGACCATGTGTAGTTGGCTGGGGGCTATAGTAATGAAAGACCATGTGTAGTTGGCTGTGGGCTATAGTAATGAAAGACCATGTGTAGTTGGCTGTGGGCTATAGTAATGAAAGACCATGTGTAGTTGGCTGTGGGCTATAGTAATGAAAGACCCTGTGTAGTTGGCTGTGGGCTGTAGTAATGAAAGACCATGTGTAGTTGGCTGGGGGCTATAGTAATGAAAGACCCTGTGTAGTTGGCTGTGGGCTATAGTAATGAAAGACCCTGTGTAGTTGGCTGTGGGCTATAGTAATGAAAGACCGTGTGTAGTTGGCTGTGGGCTATAGTAATGAAAGACCCTGTGTAGTTGGCTGTGGGCTATAGTAATGAAAGACCATGTGTAGTTGGCTGGGGGCTATAGTAATGAAAGACCATGTGTAGTTGGCTGTGGGCTATAGTAATGAAAGACCATGTGTAGTTGGCTGTGGGCTATAGTAATGAAAGACCCTGTGTAGTTGGCTGTGGACTGTAGTAATGAAAGACCATGTGTAGTTGGCTGTGGGCTGTAGTAATGAAAGACCATGTGTAGTTGGCTGTGGGCTATAGTAATGAAAGACCATGTGTAGTTGGCTGGGGGCTATAGTAATGAAAGACCATGTGTAGTTGGCTGGGCTATAGTAATGAAAGACCATGTGTAGTTGGCTGGGCTATAGTAATATCAGGTGTCCCTGTGGCTCAGTGGTTAAAGCGCGAGTCATTAAGTGGAAAATGAGCATGTCCAGAGGGTCATGGGTTCGAATCCCAGCCATGGCTCGTCCCAAGATGGGAAAAAAAAGGGGCAGCAGAGGGACATCCGGAGTCATGAACCGGGTGTGGCCCAACCCCCCTAGAGTGTCAGGAGATAAGGGCCGAAACACTTGCTTGAAGGGGGCTTCTCTTCTGAGGACTCTCTGCTGCCACGCTCTCCACGAGTTTCTTTCTACTGATGCATGGGTAAACCATTGACTTCCGGGAATAGGCCGGAGGACGTCCGGGAAAGACCGGAGGACACTGGGAAAGACCAGAACCAAGGGCTCTGTGGGCTGGCTCCCCACTTTGCCTTAAACATGTGGCTACTAAAAATAAAAGGAAAAGATGCTCCCAGGATTCACCGAAAGGGGGAGAGAATGATGAATCCATCGGTGCTCAACCAATCATGACTGCAAATCCCAAACGGACTATGAACATGGACCAAATGGAATATCCATGTGTCTGTGGAAAGCGTTTCGCTACCACCCGTGGCATGAAGATCCACAGAACAAAGATGGGATGTGTGAAGACTCATCTGAATGAGCAGCAGCGCACTGCATCAGCAGATAAGACGTCGGAAGACCAAGGCCAGGATTTAAACCACAGTGCCAAGGACATCCACGCTGTTGGTTCGGATGAGGAATTTGCACAGGCCCTCGATGCCAGGCGCCTGAAACTCAACCTGCCACGAGCAAACGAAACTGAAGATTGGGAGAAACTGGATGCAAAAATCGTCCAAAGACTCGATGCACTGATAGGGAAAAGCACCCTGGAACACAAACTAGCCACATATGGGGACATTGTGTATGCCACATGTAGAGACGCCTATGGAGCAAAACTACCCAAAGAGAAAACACCTCCAAAGAAATCCAGACGCCAAGAAAAGATGGACAAGATCAGGGTCCAAAAGAAAAACCTCAAGATGCAAATGAAGACCGCACTGCCAGCTGAAAAACAAGGCTTGGAAAAACTGTGGAAAGACCTGAAAGAAAAACACAGTGCCCTCAGCAAAGCGGAATCTGCGAGGAAGAGGAAGAGCAAAAAGAAGAAGACACAAGAGCGCTTCTTCAGAGACCCCTTCCAGTTTGCCAGAACACTGTTTGAGCAGCCAAAATCTGGGACCCTAAGTGTGGACAAAGGAGTTCTTGAGCAGCATCTGAGGAAAACATACTCTGACCCACAGAGCAAAGCACCACTCGACATTCAAGGTCTGGTGTGGCCAACCAACCCTGAGGAACAGTTCAATGGCAAGCCTCCAACGTTGGCGGAAATCAAGAAGGTGGTCGACAAAGCCAGAGCCAAATCATCACCAGGGCCAAACGGAATACCTTACCAGCTTTACAAGAAATGTCCCAAGGTGCTGGAGTGGCTCCACAGGCTGCTGCGATCGGCTTGGAGAAACCAGAAGATCAGCGGCCAGTGGATGACGGCAGATGGTGTGTACATCCCCAAAGAGCAAAACTCAAGTGACATTAGCCAGTTCAGGCCAATATCACTACTGAACGTCGAAGGGAAAATCTTCTTCTCTGTCATGGCAGCAAGGATGACCAAGTACCTGATGGAAAACAAGTACTTGGATGTGTCAGTCCAGAAAGGTGGCATCCCAGGCGTGGCGGGCTGTGTAGAACACGCCACAATGATCTGGGACGCAATCCAAAAAGCAAAAACAGAAAAGAGAGACCTGGACGTAGTGTGGCTTGATCTGGCAAACGCATATGGATCTGTGCCCCATGAGATGATACAGTTGGCTCTTGAGATGTACCATGTGCCAAAGAACATCCGCGACATGCTCAAGAAGTACTTCAATGGCTTCTCAATGCGGTTCTCTACCAAGGAGTACACAACAGACTGGATCAACTTGGAAGTGGGTATTGCAATGGGCTGTGCAATTTCCCCAATACTGTTCGTGCTGGCAATGGAACTCATCTTGAAAGCAGCAACAAACAACGCGAGACAAACAGACCTTGGCGATGGATACAAGATGCCTCCTCTCAAGGCCTTCATGGATGACACTACAGTGATTTCATCCAGAGAAGACGAGACACGTCATGTGCTGGAGAGGCTGGACGACATAGTTGCCTCATCCAGAATGAAGTTCAAGCCAAAGAAATCACGGAGTCTCTCACTGAGGAAAGGAAAAGTGGCCGGATCTGTGGTCTTCAGTGTTGCCAACCAGGCCATTCCAACAGTCACAGAAGAACCAGTAAAGAGCCTTGGAAGATGGTATGATGATACGCTGAAAGACACACAAAGAGCAAAAGAAACCAAGCAGATGGCGGAGGAAGGCTTGGAGACCATTGACCAGTGTGGGCTCCCTGGCAAATACAAGGTCTGGTGTCTGCAGTTCATGCTGATACCAAAGCTGCTATGGCCTCTGATGATATACGACATCTGCACCAGCATAGTGGAGGCAATGGAAGCCAAAATCAACAAGTTCACAAGGAAATGGCTTGGTGTCCCACCCTGTCTGACTGACATAGCGCTGTACTGTCGCCAAGCAAAGCTGAAACTACCCCTGAAATCCATCCTGGAGGAATACAAAGCAGGGAAGATCAGACTTCAAAGCATGCTGGAGGACTCAGGAGACAAGGTGGTAGAAGCAATTAAGCCCCAGCTGAAGACAGGCAGAAAATGGAAAGTTCAAGAGGCGATGGATTCTGCAAAAGAAAGTCTCAAGATCAGAGAAATAACAGGACACACACAGACCAACAGACAGGGACTGGGGGTGACCAAAACTGAATGGTGGTCAAAGGCCAAAGGAAAAGCCAAAAGAGACATGATGATTCAGGAGATGAGAAAAGAAGAAGACCAAAAAAGACTCCAAAAAGCAGTCCAGCAGAGCCAGCAAGGGCAATGGACAACGTGGGAGAATGCACTCCAAAGAAGTCTCACTTGGAATGACATTTGGCACATGGCCCCTCTCAGGATCAGCTTCATTCTCAGATCTGCATATGACCTTCTGCCCTCAAATGCAAACCTGGTGAAGTGGGGGAAAACAGACGATCCTGCATGCCCCCTCTGCCATGAAAAACAAACAGTGGAGCATGTCCTAAGCTCATGTAAAGTAGCCCTGGCTCAAGGAAGGTACACATGGAGGCACAACCAAGTGCTCAAAGAAATTGTACAAGTAGTCTGGGCTAGTACCAACACCACAAAAGGGAAAATCAGGACTCCAAAAGTACCCGCAACATTCTTCACGGCAGGAGGCAGCAAATCATGGCCAAGAACAACAGTGCCACTCGAAACATGCAGGCAGAGTCTGCTGGACGGGGCAGATGACTGGGAGTGCACTGCAGACCTCCCAGAATGGAAGAGTCACCCAGAGATCATCAGCAAGAGTGGCATGAGACCAGACATAGTAGTCCACTCTAAGTCAACAAGCAGCTGATCATGATCGAGCTCACGGTGCCATATGAGAACAGAATGGAGGCAGCTCAAATCTACAAGACTGAAAAGTATGCTGATCTGGCAAACAGCCTGAGGAGAGAAGGCTATCAGGTCAAAGTCCTCACTGCAGAAATTGGAGCTAGGGGGTTTGTAGGAACGTCTGCATACAGCCTCATGAAACAGCTCTCAGTTGCAGGGAAGGAAAAAACCAGAGCCCTGAAAGCAATGGCAGAAGCGGCAGAGAGGTGTTCAAGCTGGATCTGGTCAAGGAGGAACAAAAGTGAACTTCATAAGGCTTAATTTCCCTACAAATATCAGGTGTCCCTGTGGCTCAGTGGTTAAAGCGCGAGTCATTAAGTGGAAAATGAGCATGTCCAGAGGGTCATGGGTTCGAATCCCAGCCATGGCTCGTCCCAAGATGGGAAAAAAAAGGGGCAGCAGAGGGACATCCGGAGTCATGAACCGGGTGTGGCCCAACCCCCTAGAGTGTCAGGAGATAAGGGCCGAAACACTTGCTTGAAGGGGGCTTCTCTTCTGAGGACTCTCTGCTGCCACGCTCTCCACGAGTTTCTTTCTACTAATGAAAGACCATGTGTAGTTCGCTGGGGGCTATAGTAATGAAAGACCATGTGTAGTTGGCTGGGGGCTATAGTAATGAAAGACCATGTGTAGTTGGCTGTGGGCTATAGTAATGAAAGACCATGTGTAGTTGGCTGGGCTATAGTAATGAAAGACCATGTGTAGTTGGCTGGGGGCTATAGTAATGAACAGACCATGTGTAGTTGGCTGTGGGCTATAGTAATGAAAGACCTGTGTAGTTGGCTGGGCTATAGTAATGAAAGACCATGTGTAGTTGGCTGTGGGCTATAGTAATGAAAGACCATGTGTAGTTGGCTGTGGGCTATAGTAATGAAAGACCACATGTGTAGTGCTGTGGGCTATAGTAATGAAAGACATGTGTAGTTGCTGGGGCTATAGTAATGAAAGACATGTGTAGTTGGCTGTGGCTATGTAATGAAAGACCGTGTTGTTGGCTGGGCTATGTAATGAAAGACCATGTGTAGTTGGCTGGGCTTAGTAATGAAGACCTGTGTGTTGGCTGTGGGCTATAGTAATGAAGACCATGTGTAGTTGGTGGGCTTAGTAATGAAGACCATGTGTAGTTGGCTGGGCTTAGTAATGAAAGCCATGTGTAGTTGGTGTGGGCTATAGTATGAAGACCATGTGTAGTTGGCTGGGCTATAGTAATGAAAGACCTGTGTGTTGGCTGGGGCTATAGTAATGAAGACCGTGTGTAGTTGGCTTGGGCTATAGTAATGAAGACCATGTGTGTTGGCTGGGCTATAGTAATGAAAGACCATGTGTAGTTGGCTGGGCTATAGTAATGAAAGACATGTGTAGTTGGCTGTGGGCTATAGTAATGAAAGACTGTGTGTTGGCTGTGGGCTATAGTATGAAAGACCATGTGTAGTTGGCTGGGCTATAGTAATGAAAGACCATGTGTAGTTGGCTGTGGGCTATAGTAATGAAAGACCATGTGTAGTTGGCTGGCTATAGTATGAAAGACCATGTGTAGTTGGCTGGCTATAGTAATGAAAGACTGTGTAGTTGGCTGTGGGCTATAGTAATGAAAGACCATGTGTAGTTGGCTGGGGCTATAGTAATGAAAGACATGTGTAGTTGGCTGTGGGCTATAGTAATGAAAGACCTGTGTGTTGGCTGGGGCTATAGTAATGAAAGACCTGTGTAGTTGGCTGTGGGCTATAGTAATGAAAGACATGTGTAGTTGGCTGGGCTATAGTAATGAAAGACTGTGTAGTTGGCTGGGCTATAGTAATGAAGACCTGTGTAGTTGGCTGGGGCTATAGTAATGAAAGACCATGTGTAGTTGGCTGGGCTATAGTAATGAAAGACTGTGTAGTTGCTGGGGGCTATAGTAATGAAAGACCATGTGTAGTTGGCTGTGGGCTATAGTAATGAAAGACCATGTGTAGTTGGCTGGGCTATAGTAATGAAAGACCTGTGTAGTTGGCTGGGGCTATAGTAATGAAGACCATGTGTAGTTGGCTGGGCTATAGTAATGAAAGACCATGTGTAGTTGGCTGTGGGCTATAGTAATGAAAGACCATGTGTAGTTGGCTGTGGCTATAGTAATGAAAGACCATGTGTAGTTGGCTGTGGGCTATAGTAATGAAAGACCATGTGTAGTTGGCTGGGGCTATAGTAATGAAAGACCATGTGTAGTTGGCTGGGGCTATAGTAATGAAAGACCATGTGTAGTTGGCTGGGGGCTATAGTAATGGAAAGACCATGTGTAGTTGGCTGGGTCTATAGTAATGAAAGACCATGTGTAGTTGGCTGTGGGCTATAGTAATGAAAGACCATGTGTAGTTGGCTGTGGGCTATAGTAATGAAAGACCATGTGTAGTTGGCTGTGGGCTATAGTAATGAAAGACCATGTGTAGTTGGCTGTGGGGCTATAGTAATGAAGACCATGTGTAGTTGGCTGTGGGCTATAGTAATGAAAGACCATGTGTAGTTGGCTGTGGGCTATAGTAATGAAAGACCATGTGTAGTTGGCTGTGGGCTATAGTAATGAAAGACCATGTGTAGTTGGCTGGGGGCTATAGTAATGAAAGACCATGTGTAGTTGGCTGGGGGCTATAGTAATGAAAGACCATGTGTAGTTGGCTGTGGGCTATAGTAATGAAAGACCATGTGTAGTTGGTGGTGGGCTATAGTAATGAAAGACCATGTGTAGTTGGCTGGGGCTATAGTAATGAAAGACCATGTGTAGTTGGCTGGGGCTATAGTAATGAAGACCTGTGTAGTGGGCTGGGCTATAGTAATGAAAGACATGTGTAGTTGGCTGTGGGCTATAGTAATGAAAGACCATGTGTAGTTGGCTGTGGGCTATAGTAATGAAAGACGGTGTGTAGTTGGCTGGGCTATAGTAATGAAAGACGTGTGTAGTTGGCTGGGGGCTATAGTAATGAAAGACCATGTGTAGTTGGCTGGGGCTATAGTAATGAAAGACCATGTGTACTTGGCTGTGGGCTATAGTAATGAAAGACCGTGTGTATTGGCTGGGGCTATAGTAATGAAAGACCAGTGTGTAGTTGGCTGGGCTATAGTAATGAAAGACCAGTGTGTAGTTGGCTGGGGCTGTAGTAATGAAAGACCGTGTGTAGTTGGCTGGTGGGCTTAGTAATGAAAGACCATGTGTAGTTGGCTGGGGCTGTAGTAATGAAAGACCATGTGTAGTTGGCTGGGGGCTATAGTAATGAAAGACCATGTGTAGTTGGCTGTGGGCTATAGTAATGAAAGACCATGTGTAGTTGGCTGGGGGCTATAGTAATGAAAGACCATGTGTAGTTGGCTGGGGCTATAGTAATGAAAGACGTGTGTAGTTGGCTGTGGGCTATAGTAATGAAGACCATGTGTAGTTGGCTGTGGGCTATAGTAATGAAAGACCATGTGTAGTTGGCTGGGCTATAGTAATGAAAGACCGTGTGTAGTTGGCTGGGCTTAGTAATGAAAGACCATGTGTAGTTGGCTGTGGGCTATAGTAATGAAAGACCATGTGTAGTTGGCTGTGGGCTATAGTAATGAAAGACGTGTGTAGTTGGCTGTGGGCTATAGTAATGAAAGACCGTGTGTAGTTGGCTGTGGGCTATAGTAATGAAAGACGGTGTGTAGTTGGCTGTGGGCTATAGTAATGAAAGACGTGTGTAGTTGGCTGTGGCTATAGTAATGAAAGACGAGTGTGTAGTTGGCTGGGGGCTATAGTAATGAAAGACCGTGTGTAGTTGGCTGTGGGCTATAGTAATGAAAGACCATGTGTAGTTGGCTGTGGGCTATAGTAATGAAAGACCATGTGTAGTTGGCTGTGGGCTATAGTAATGAAAGACCATGTGTAGTTGGCTGGGCTATAGTAATGAAAGACCATGTGTAGTTGGCTGGGGCTATAGTAATGAAAGACCGTGTGTAGTTGGCTGTGGGGCTATAGTAATGAAAGACCATGTGTAGTTGGCTGTGGGCTATAGTAATGAAAGACCATGTGTAGTTGGCTGTGGGCTATAGTAATGAAAGACCATGTGTAGTTGGCTGTGGGCTATAGTAATGAAAGACCTGTGTAGTTGGCTGTGGGCTATAGTAATGAAAGACCATGTGTAGTTGGCTGTGGGCTATAGTAATGAAAGACGGTGTGTAGTTGGCTGTGGGCTATAGTAATGAAAGACCATGTGTAGTTGGCTGTGGGCTATAGTAATGAAAGACGGTGTGTAGTTGGCTGTGCTATAGTAATGAAAGACCATGTGTAGTTGGCTGTGGGCTATAGTAATGAAAGACCATGTGTAGTTGGCTGTGGGCTATAGTAATGAAAGACCATGTGTAGTTGGCTGGGCTATAGTAATGAAAGACCGTGTGTAGTTGGCTGTGGGCTATAGTAATGAAAAGACCGTGTGTAGTTGGCTGTGGGCTATAGTAATGAAAGACCGTGTGTAGTTGGCTGTGGGCTATAGTAATGAAAGACCGTGTGTAGTTGGCTGTGGGCTATAGTAATGAAAGACCGTGTGTAGTTGGCTGTGGGCTATAGTAATGAAAGACCGTGTGTGGTTGGCTGTGGGCTATAGTAATGAAAGACCATGTGTAGTTGGCTGTGGGCTATTCTCACACTGTCACTTTTGCACACACGCATTCATGACAGCATTTACTCCATACGCACACGCAATCCCTCCAATCAACCAAAAGGCGCACTACTGAATGTTTTTTCTTCTCCCCCTCTCCTTGGGGAAAACACTTTACTAACTCATGTCGAACAATTAATAAACGGATTCTATACATGCATCTCTCATTCTCTTCACACTGAGAGATAAATCAGGTTTCAAATTGAAATCAATAATTTCAAGATTCTATCAAGTCATGGCCTTCACATAACATTGGCCCAAGATCCAGACCAGGAGAATAAATAATTCCTGCAATCATGATGCCATACCTGCATCAGAGATAAGACTAGCTCCATACTGTCATGTTGCCCTGTCTGCATCAGAAAACCTGTCGCCCCCTTGAATTCTGTCACTGGAGAAATGAGATCCGACTCCTCTACCTGGAGTCTTTAATTGCTGGGGCTGACTACAGGTGTGTTCACCACACCTTGGCCATCGTTAACCACGTAACCTTCTTCCCAATTCAGCATATGAATTCTTTCTTTCTCTTTTCTTTAGGTTTTCCCCTGTAGCTTTTCCCAACTATCTATGGCTCACCTGGTAATGACTGGTCAGTGGTGAGGACCCCTTGACCAGCGTCCTGACAGGTTCGAAGGCTATCTGCTGAGCTAAAACTGGTCAAAACGCATGACCAGCACCTTACCAGCCCTTATCAAACTCTCAGTGGTCACTTTCACCCAGTGACCACCCTTGTTTATTTAATGAGTAATCCTCACAATTATTTGGGGATGCCCGCTACACTAGTCAAGCCACATGAATATTCTTCCTTTTTAGTTGTGGCATGGGGAAACGATTCATATCACTAAACTACATGTGGAGCGTCACATGCCTTGATGTGAGGCTACGTCACATGACGGTGAACAAAGGCAGGTATGGTAGTGTGCATGCTTGTGGAGGATGTACATGCTGCCTAAGGTTGTGTGTATAGGGGACCTGTTGGGGAGGAAAACCCTGCTCATTTGAGGGTGTTAGGCTCTGTGCATTGTGGACTGGCTGGGTGCACTGTGCACCACTTTGGCAGTAACTGGGAAAAATCATCAACCTGATTTTTCCAACTTGCTGCCAAAGTCGTGCACAGTGCATCTGGCCAAACCTGTCTAGTCCACAATGCAGATAGCCAGCCCAACACCCCCAATAAAAGAAAGGAGTGCCCCCACAAACTCCCAACTGTCTGAATGCATTTTATGTTGATTTATGAGTAATGTTAACGAGGGCAGGATGTAGAATAAGCTTAACACCAGCATGTCCTTGATGAAACGCTTTATTTCTGTGCTGCTGGAGTGTATATATTATATAAATAAAATGAATATGTTATAACTGTGGATTATTGCTGGTTTGAAAGTGGTATGTGTGGTTTACAGAAGAAATATGAATGCATACTTTTCACCCCCATGATAAAAGCGGATTTCCTCCTGGGGAAAAAATTTTTGGGCGGCGGAATAGCCTATCTCCTAGTTTGGAGATCAGACTTTCCACCCCATGGTAAAAGCGGATTTTCCCCCCAAAAAAAAATTTTGGGAGGCAACAAAATGATTTTGAATGCATACCTACAACAGTGGACAAAAAACCTAGATTGCTGCATACATTGCAAGATCAATGACTGATGCTTTGTATGTAGGGTGCAACCCATATAGATACATAATGCATAGCAGTTAAACTTTCACAGGTCAACACAAAGGAATCTTGTCAAATATGTACCTAAAAACAATAACGGAGTAAAAAAAAAAACAGACAGTAGTAACACGTAAAACTTTCCAGTACATTCCTTAACTGCACTGACTGCTGAAGCCTGCAGACACAAAGTGTACATCCACTGCGTCACTAACTGAATCAACACAACATATACATCCACTGCATCACTGACTGAATCAACACAAACTATACATCCACTGCATCACTAACTGAATCAACAGTCGGTGAAGCCTGCATACTGTAAACACAAAATATACATCGACTGCATCACTAACTGAATCAACAGTCCAGGGCACCAAACAGAAATCCAGCAAAATGTGTATTTGGGAATGATCACTGTGTAAAACCTTTCAAAATAAGTGTACCAAATAATACAATTAAAAAAAAAAAAAAAATTACATTTACACATTTACAGTGTTACCCACAAAACATGGATTAAACACATCAGTAAATCAATTAATCCAGTGTCCATGGTACCAAACATAAACTCCTGTATCGGATGACCTCCTGTCTCACACATGTGACCAACTCCCACAAAATGATAGACAAGTCAAGACAAGACAAGAGAAAAAGATCTTTCCAATGATATATAAAGAATTTCTGTATGTTAAAAAATGAAAAAGTTATGACCCTTCAAAGAGTCCAGTTAACACGGTAGGGAAACCATCAAAAGAATCACTGCAAACACTTTAATACCTGAATGTTATCCCCAGTCAAATATATATTTCACTCCCGGCCGCGGATATAGCCGCGGTTCAAGGGTCATCGCATAATTGGATCATCTGACCAGTCACATGATATTGTTTACTTGCTTGCAAATGGCGGCTCCCATACAGCGTGTTTGAAGCGATTTCTCAGCAAGTTTTGGGTCGATTTTGATGCGTTTTTTTTTTTTTGCGTTTTGTAAAGCGAAAATTAGTCGAGCAGATCAACATGGCTGCCAGAAGATTTACTGCCGAAGAGGTGGTGAGAATTGTGTTTGAAACGCCGTATGAAGGTGAACTTAGCAAAGACGAAAGTAAAAGGAAAATGAAGGTGACGTGGTCGTTGATCCTGACAATGAGTCAAGTGATTCGGATTATCGGGATGAGGATATTGATCTACCAAGTACATCGACAGATAGGGGGCGTCGTCGTGCTGGTAGTGGGCGTTGTTGAGGACGTGACAGGAGAGGAAAAAATTGTTAAAATGTGACACAAAAATTGTTAGTGTTATGCCAGTGACAGTGGTTGACAACACTTGTTATGTTAATTTTTTTGCCAATTTTTTTGTATGACAGGTGAAGTGCGAGTAAACGTCGCATCTCTAGCCGACATTGACATGCATTACTCAATGCATCCCTGAACACACTGTGTGCTTTATTTTTTAGTAAATAATTGCACTTGGTTGTTATGTCCTATAGATTTGTGCACATTTCAATACCATTTCCACCTATGATATATTGAGACTTGAATTTTCATGGATTTTTTTTTTTTTCAAAATATTGTTTTTGTTTTTTTTTAAATCTTGGTTATCTTCCCATGATTGTGAGTTATCTCATCCTGTCAACATGAAACATATAATAATCATATTCTCCATTCATTTTCCTTCAAGAAAATGTATACTTCTGTATGCTTTAGAGCAATACTTGAATTTTTGCGATTTTTTTTGCAAGGTTGGTGTTTTTCCCCAAAAAATTACAAATAGTTCTGGGAGTCAAAGGGTTAATGGCTGTTCAGGGCGCTGGAAAATGAAAAAAAAATCTGATTTTCTTATGCAAGAGATACTTTTGTTTTTAATGTTGTCTTAGCACAGATACACTAATCACCATTGATTGAATTAATATGTATTTTCTAGTTTCATTTTGCCCAGCGTTTAAAAAAAAAAAAAAAAAAAGGGTTCTTGGAGGGGAAAAGGGCTGCTCTCTTGCACTGCGTTAACACATACCAGGCTCACAGTTCATATCCTATGATAAAAACAGCATATACTCATAATTAACAAACATACCTTATCAGAAAACAAATGCTTGTGCATTATTCTTTTTTCTTCCTTTTGCAGCTGCCATGGGTGGAATCTCTCTTATCCTCTCGCGCGCGCGCGCACACACATACACACACACATGATCAAAACCTGTGCTCCCTCTCCTCTCCACAAAAATGCACACATACACAATAAGTTGGCCATCAGCAGCTGGAATGCTTTAAATGATCATTTTGATCTGCATGCAGTTACAGGAAAACTGTTCTGCCATTTGTAGATCTGGCAGAGGCTGCCCATTGCAGTTCATACCTGTATCTGTTGCATACATCGCTGTCACCAAATTTTTGGCATTATCGCGACGTCATTATACCCGACAGATCTGCACTTTCTTCAATTCATACAACTGACTACTCATTTTCTTTTTCATCTTCGATTTCGAGTCGAACAGGCTGAGACTGACACACGCCGGTCGAAGTCGATGGGAAAATCCCATCATCAGCTTGCTGTCAGTTTCTTCGTTCGAATCGAAATCAAAATATTCCTTTTCATTGCTACTGCTGGTGGCGAAATATTCATTTATAAGGCCACTAATTCCCTGGCCTTCATAATCGAAAATATTTACTGATTTTGATGAATTTAACAGCATTACAATACGTCAATCCATGATGGTGATTTTTTCGAGTGAAGCGACAACAAAGGCAAAACGCAATAGATTCCATTGAGCTATGACCAATGAAAGGCAGCGTCTCTGCTGTTAACAGCCGAGTTACTAAGGCCATTTCGGTATCTGCCGATTGGTTAGAAGGCTTTCTTTTGTGTACGACTTTGAATGCCTTCTAATTGTTTTATTTTTGAAAATTGTGTACAGATTCTTAAAATAGACACACTGAGCTTTCGAATGATGTGCGAAATGCCAGGGGCTCTGCGAGGGATATGCACTCAATTATCTGTTGAAAATGAGTAACTTTTTGCAATCGGTGCTGCTTAAAATTGATGACATGGAGTGGAAAAAATTCATTTAATCACATTTCTAGCTTAATTTAGGTAAAATCAGTGAAACATGATATGCTTTAATGCTTTTCCTATGTGTTGGTGCAAAAATCTCATTTTACCCCAAAATGACCCTCACCACTCTTTGTTGCCCGCAGCGGCGATCAGCCCTGCGCGACTTATCTATCATTTTGTGGGAGGCCGTCACATATGATATGAAGCTTCCAAATATCATTACGGCTACTGTATTAATCGAAAGGAGATTCCTCCAGCCATCTTTGGAGAGGGGGGAAAAAAATCAGGGAGCCATGGACGGGATGGAGCTGGGGGGGGGGGGGGGGGGGAGTGAAGGAAGGAATCCTTCAACAGAGGCTAGGGTTATAAAGACCATTTACACCATTGGGAATGCACAAGTATTTCAACCCCACAACAACAAAGTCCGATTTCCCTTGCGCACGCACACACACACACAACACACACCATTAAAAAAATGGAACTGATATTTGTTACAATGGAAATTTCACTTCAGCTCAATATTATGAAATCCACCAGAGTTGTCTTCATTTCCTCTACACCCTCCTAATAATTAAATTAAAAAAAAATTTTTTTAATTTACATTTGGTATTATTCTGGAAGTTTCACTTTGCTTCTCTGTTTACCCTGAACGAAAGAACAGTGTCTCCTCCGGTAGGTTGCCTCTTGACATTGACTGCTCCCTGTGGATTGCCGGTGCCGGGGCTGCGGCGGGGCCGACCGGGCTGTGGCTGTGGACAGGGTGTCGGAATGAGCGGCATGGGTGCACTGCCTCTAGAGGTGGCGCAGAAGTTAGGACAGCAAAAAAAAAAAAAAAAAAAAAAAGGCAGCAAACCGGCATTTTCTCCGAGTCTATGTAATGCTCAATGTACACAGAGAATTGAAAGTGCAAACACGTGTAGTGAGCATTAGATGGACAAAGAGTAAAAGCATGTGTATTTATATATGCGTATCCAGTGCTCAATGTACATATATGTATATGTAATCTTTTGTACGACATATAAACAGAGTATTGCATACACACTGAGCACTGGATACCCAGATGTACACAGAGCATTGTACACATACACATATACACAAGTATTTTACAAACAAGCACATATATCACACTGGCGTTTAGCACAACATTGGTGAAACTGCTTTTCCTATACAAACAGTTTAGGTAGTGTTTTCTACATCGTCAGCTGACCAACAATAAACAAAAAAGTCTGAATGACACACAGTTTCAACACACCAAACAAAACAAAACAAAAAGTCTGAATGATACACAGTTTCAACACACCCACCAAAACAAAACAAAAAAGTCTGAATGACACACAGTTTCAACACACCCACCAAAACAAAACAAAAAAGCCTGTGAATGATACACAATTTCAATACACTGACTAAAAGAAACAAGAAGTCTTCATGATCCACAATTTCAATATGCTGACTAAAAGAAACAAGAAGTCTTCAAGACACACAGTTTCAATACAAGAAGTCTTCAAGACACACAATTTCAATATGCTGACTAACAGAAACAAGAAGTCTTCAAGACACACAATTTCAATATGCTGACTAAAAGAAACAAGAAGTCTTCATGACACACAGTTTCAATACAAGAAGTCTTCATGATACACAGTTTCAAGTGATTGCTAATCTACATTCCCAGGAGTAACGGACAAGGGAGAAGATCCTGGCCTTGTCCCTTCAGGGACTAAGGCTGAGTGCATAGTGTACCCAGCCATGCAACGCCCATCCGGAAAAAAAAAACCCCTGCTCTAGTTCATCTTTTTTCCAGCTTACTGGCAACGGCCAAAGCCGCGCATAGTGCATAGCTGCCAACCTGTTGGAACAGAAATTCCTGTGAGAAGGCGGGGGTCCGGGGGCTGCCGTAGGCCCCCGGTGGGGTGCAGGGACAACGCCCCTGCTGGAGGTCTGGGGGCAACGCCCCCAGACGCTGATGGGTACATGCACATTTGGAGGTTAAAAAAAATTAGCTTTTCTGGGGTCGAAAAGGGGATATTTCTTCCATCTCATCATGCTAGAATTAGACATGAACAGTACTGATAGCAAAGCATACAGATAACAAAAATTACAGTCATCACACATTACTCAACATTAGAAAGCACTTCAACTTAGCACTTCAGTCCAACAAGTAAACTGTGTATTGACAGGTTACGCAGAGAAGAAAAGTCTCCAGACTAATGTCCATCTGTGTTGCTCTTTGCTCCTAGATTATCTAGCTACGATGAAAGATGCTTTGGAAGTCTTGGTTTTTCAGTCTGTATACAATGGATACCACCAATACTGCAATATTTCTTGTTTCATCATCCCTGGATATCTGATTCTCTATAGTCTTGTAACAGCAAACTGAAAGTTTCTATCAAGATGTTGGTAATCATCATCACCATGGTAATAAAGAAACACAAAAAATGGGGGGGAATCACTAAGGAAAAATTTCTTTCCTACAATGTACACCTATATGTGTTCAGAACTACACTTTTTTTTCACAACCTGTCAGCCTAACAGGAGGAGGATGCTGAAGGCCGGGGGGGGGGATTGAGTTGTTCTCTGTCCTTGAGGGCATCTGATGTTGCCGACTTTGCTTTTTTCAACAGCTCTCTTGGAAACTGCTGCTCATAGCAAGCCCCACTCATGTTGGCTTTGACCATGTACCACCATCATGGCATCATCGCCGCATTCCTCTTGTGCTTGGCAGAAGAGGCATGTAGTTCGATGTCTTTTTTTCCACCATGTGAAATGTTGATGTCAGTACGGCATTCTTTACAAAACGCATGATATTCATCTCTCTTGGACGCATCAATGAAGGCGTAGTCGACTTTGTATCGCGGCAAAAAATTGACTTTTGCCCTTTTTTTCGAGTCCATGTGGCACTGCTTTCCTGAAACCATTTTCGCGCGGATGGAAGTACCGGATGGAAGTACCGGGCGGAAGTCGATTTGTTTTGGTAAACCGATGTGTCTTTTTACCGACACCTTGCGAAAAATTACCTAAACGTGAAGTTATTTTTGATTTTTCATTTTTCGGGAAAAAAAGACAATTTTCGGGAGTTTCCCGAAAATTTTGGGAGGGTTGGCAGCTATGATAGTGCACCCAGCCCAACCTGTGTGAAGACAGCCGTGATTTTGTCGGTCATGCAAACCGTACTTCCCCTGGCCGTCCAGGTAAAGGGACCAAACTTCTATGATTTTCTTACACTTGTTATCTTTCTTTCCAACACTGATGACGAGAAACTGATCGCTTCCGTGAGGTTACCATCATTCATTTACGCGCAAAATGACCATAATCATACCAACAGAGACATTCTCTCTGCTGCTTGGAACAAAAACAGAAGTGGGAGGAAATGGCAAGGAGTTAAATGCTGTCTTCTTTTTCCCACCAAATGAACAACGTTACAAACAAGTCTTCACCTTCAGATCCAATACCATTCATATGAACACAAAGTGCCAGTCAAGGATATATAAAAACTAAGAAACATCCACACCGATTCCGAAGTCCTTGACAGTTTGTAATCACTAATTCATTCCATCCATTTTGACGTTTTCTTTTACGTTTTAGAAATAAGACTGCTTTAATCAGATTGGTAAATACGTGCTGTAGAATGGTAAGTGTGACACAGGTGAATCTAACTGAACTGTATGAACACTATGTGAAAGTGAAGGCAAGAAAGATTGTGAATAATCATAGACATCCTTTTTCAAAATATTATGAATTGCTACATTTCAGTTTTCGAAATCCAGAACACACTGAACAAAAATCAGTTTTATCCACAAGCCCAAAGAATTATTGAATAAATGATATTATAAACTTCTTCATTATAAACTGTTACTACATGCTGACTTGATAGAAGTGTGCTTGTGTGGATATGGGGGGGTGGTGGTGGTGCGAGAAAGTGGGTGTGGGTGTGTCTATCTACATGTAAAAGTAACTGTATGTGTGTGTGTCTGGTTGTATTAAACTGTATGTGTGTGTGTCTGGTTGTATAAGTGAGTGTGTACGTACATGGACAGCATAAAGTACAATATTCTCACAGTTATGATTGTTAATTTTCATGCATTGCCTACTTGCTGGGGAAACTGGAAGTCGATGCCCTTGCTGGCAGATACAGTAATCATCCTGCCCCCTCTCCTCACTCCAGCCAGTCCATCCTTAAACTACCCCCCCCCCCCCCCTTCTCTATCCCCATCTCCCCCTTCCAACCACAACTGTACTGATCTCAGGATTATAATGTTGGTGTAATGATGATGATGATTGCAGTGATAATAATAATGACTTCATTTTGGAACCCACGCACACATTCAAACATATGCAGATATACTGGCAAGCACTGGCCCCCACATTTATGCTCTCATTCATGCATTCTTGCATACACGCACACACATACCCAGAGAGACACTCACACGCTTATGCGCAGACACATACACACCCACACGCACACACATGCATGTGTACACATGCACACAGGCACCCTTGCACGCGCGCATGCACACAATGCTGGCACGCACGCACACACTCACACAATCAGACATGAGCGCGCATGCCCACACACAGGCACAAATAGTACTTACAAATGGTTACATACATATTCAATGTGGTTGTGTTGGGTATATTATGGAAATCTAGTCCTCTGATCTTATGTTCATATGTTTATAACCATGATATGCAGACAAATTTTAGTTTATGAATTGTTTGTGTGTGTGTGTGTGTGCATGTGTATATGCATGTGTTTGTACGTCTGTGTGCATGCATGCATTGTGTGTGTGTGTGTGTGTGGATAGAAGATGGATTGTAATGTGTAGATGTGTGGTGAGTGTTGATGTTTAATTTCAAGCTTATTAATTTGATTTTATTCTGTTGTATTTTACTCATTTAAACATCAAATTTTGAACTTTGTTGCGAGGATGGATAGGATGTTAACAGGGCCATTTTCCAACGAGTGGGAGTGTGAGGGGTTGGGGAAGGTGGTGCAAAGGAAAATCTTTCTTTTATTCAGATCATTGTAATGTATCCCATTTCATTATAATTTATTCCATTGTATTTTATGATTTGATCTTGCAATGTGTCACCACAAAACAATTAAACAACTTGTGAACTTTTATGGTTGATTTCATTATATATTATATCTTAACTTGATCCCTTTCTTACATATTATATTATATCTTAACTTGATCCCTTTCTTACATAACTCTCTTTCACAGCCAAATTTGCAGATGTTTAACTGTGTGTGTGTGTGTGTGTGTGTGTGTGTGTGTGTGCTCGTGTGTGTGTGTGTGTGTGTGTGTGTGTGTGTGTGTGTGTGTGTGTGCTCGTGTGTGTTTCACACTTTCAGTAATGTCACTTCTATTCAGGGTTTTAACCTGTCACAATTCAATGTTAATAATTTTAACACACATCGTATCATATACATAAAAACAAATCACTCATTTTTAACCAGCTGCTGTGGCGAAGTAGTTAGTATCACAGACTCCCAGCTGGGAGGTCGAGGGTTCAGTTTCCATCAGAGTCATGTGGGATTTTTCTGCCCCCACCGGCTCCTACCCAGGGTTGAGTTTGCTACGGGCTCAGTTGGGAAGACTGGGACCACACAGTCGAGTTTCATCCACTGAATGGATGCGTCTCCGAGAGTGTTGCTCAAATTTCATGACCAACACTGCAGGTGTCTGTATCTCTCGGGCCTGGTTGACACCCGGATACATTATAAAAGGAAGCATAGAGTACAGCCCTGACATGCAGTCTCGGACCAAAATGGAAATCCGTAGCATCATCTTTATCATCCTCGTTCTCATTGATCAGCCAGCTCCATCTGGGTCTACAATGCACGCTTCCAAGGACCGGACAACTGGGTGGGACACGTCGTGCTTTGCATGGCCAGGTCTGGGTCTACAATGCACGCTTCCAAGGACCGGACAACTGGGTGGGACACGGCGTGCTTTGCATGGCCAGGTCTGGGTCTACAATGCACGCTTCCAAGGACCGGACAACTGGGTGGGACACGGCGTGCTTTGCATGGCCAGGTCTGGGTCTACAATGCACGCTTCCAAGGACCGGACAACCGGGTGGGACATGGCCGTGCTTTGCATGGCCAGGTCTGGGTCTACAATGCACATAGCCTAAGGCTACTAACGCAGAACACTATTACACCTTATACAATTGATTATAAGGACAGTGATGATTCACATTAAACATACATGCACACTAAAAGTGCCTCTCTCACCCACACAATGTAGAATATTTCCCACATGGAAAGAGGATATATATCAAAAGTATCATTCACCAGAACTGTATCATCAGCAGTCATGTCCCAGTACACTTATGATTCACACTAAACGTATTTTAGTTCTGGAGTTAGTTCTGGAGTTGTATTTTCTGAATCTTGCACTTCGATCAGCTCGGACCACAAATTTTTCTTCAATGAATGACAATGGTTTCAATGATCCAATGTTTTGTTTGCTTGCTTATGTATCGATGTTGAAAACAAATGGGAAAGAAAGAAATACAATCACTTTTGGTGTCTCAATTACTGCGCTAGTTGTCAACTGATAACTAGACCTAAGACTGTGTGCTAGGACCATCTGTCAAATTGTCAAATGTAACATTTCTTAGTGTCCACTGTCAGTATTGCCCAGACAGGTTTTCTATCCCTGTTCTATGTATATATACACACATATAGTGTCCATTGACAGTACTGTACATTAATCAAGTATTACATCTTTGTCAAATTTCAGTCCTTGTCAGTAACTAATGTAATACATAAATGTACATTAATCAAGTATTACATCTTTGTCAGATATCAGTCTTTACTAGTAACTAATTTAATAAATAAACGTACCTTAATCAAATAACTGATTACCTTATTGATTATCTAATAAGCTGATGTTCTTAGTCCTTACTTGGGGGGGGGGGGGTAGATCATTTTTTTTGTGAACACACTGATGGCATTTTCTTCCAAACCACAGATGGCTGGATATTATGAGCTCAGCCCAGTTTCCTTGCAAACCTCAAAAAGTTGCACACTGGTTATTTGTGCGCATATCTCAGGGTCTTCACCAAAGATGATAAAATAAAAAAAATTTCAAATGTGATGACCCAGGCGTAGCCACTAACAAACACCCAGGGTACATGGGTAGCTCGGCAAAGCTGATGCCTCTCACATTGTGCTGGACACACTGTTGGCCACCTGTTGTATGTGAACACTCCCGCACAGGCACACAGGTAGACCACAACCCCCCCCCCACAATGGTCTGGAGCTCTACATGATGTTACTTGCCTCTGCCAACAGTCTTGGCTGTTGACAAGTCCAGATGACCGTGGGCTTGTTCATTCTCTGCGCCAGTCCTGGCGGAGCATCAGCTGTTGGTTCGCTGGATGAATGCCGGCGTAGTATTGCTGCTTTGTCAAATGACATCTGCAGCTTTGAACAGCTGCATCTGGTGAGTATCAGGCAGCCACTTGCTGTGGGAATGTCGAGCGCCTCTCTGTGGATCTTCTGTAAGCCATACCGACAGCGTAGTCCCTCGCACTTTCATCGAGCTTCCTAGAAACAGAGTTATCATCAGCAACAGTTACTCCAGGTACAAATCATTGCTTACTCATGCTACGACTTGCCTTACCATTTTGACACATAGTCTGTGTTGTCCTTACAAAATGATAATATTCTTAGTTAGATCACTAAAAAAAAAAACCAACAAATAATTACTCACATACTTTTTACACAAATCAAGTCCAGAAACAGTAGAGAATAAGGACATCACAGCCATGACGTAACTCTACTATCTGACTCTCGTGAACTGTGACCATCTTCTTGGCTGTTAAATGTGTGTTGGTGTATAAAACCAGTATGTTCATGGAAAACATAAGTCACTTATGCAAGGTTTTGAAATGACAAGGACTTCTGAAGTCTTGTTTGCCCTCTTGTGCTGCCTTGGTCCATCTCATCAAGGAAACTGCACAGCTTGCATGCACTGAACCAAGGACACAAAGTGATACGTTTGTAACCTGTAGGAATGTCAGTTGTGTTGGATGACAGACTGGTTGACAGCATCATACATGAAGACACACATGAGGGCAAATGCCTCATAGTTTGTTGTTTTTTTTTCTCAGAACGACATGGGAGGTATCAGTAACAAATGCAGAGTGAAGGCCCAACCAGCTTATGATTAGCTTCTTAAACCTCCAGGTAGGATGCAGTGGAAATACAGGAAAAATGAAGATTAATTCTTCTACAGCTAAAGCTATACTCTAAATTGATTCACACAAAATGACTGATCCATGTTTGTCTTCTTTACAGGAACTTTGTTCCCAGACAGACTTGGGACACACACTACACCATTTTTTTTATATATGAGAGGGGCACAGGCACAACTTGCATTTTGTAAGTCGACATGAAGTTGTGGAGATTGTGAAGGTTTGGCGGCTTGTTACGGCTAAACCCAGGAATCAAAACTGCATGAAGGTCTTTGAGGACAAGGAAATTTTGTCTGCTCAAAGAGATTTTGTGTGGCTCCAAGTCCAACATATAGAGAAAAGTATTTGTGAGTCCGCAAGAACCTGGTTACTATCTTTGTGCGGAAACGAGTGTCATTAGGTGAAACACAGTAAAAATTATTTTATGTAAATAATGTATAGATTTGATTGTCAATTAAAAGGGAGAACTCTCTTCTGTTTGACTGACTAGTTGTGTGTCAACGTTGCGCAAGCGGAAGTCTGACAGAGGTAAGGTAAGGTGATGTTGCTTGTAGACCGCAAAGGGCCATATCAGGGCTGTCGCCGCGTTAAAATCAACTCACAAGTCATCAAAAAAAAACCAAAAAAAAACCAATAACAAACAAAAAAAAAAACGCCGTTCACACATCTCTTTAAAATAAACGTACCAGAAACTTTGTTAAAATCTTAGATCAGATGAAAAATGTTAATCTCTTTCAGAAACTCACAGAGGCTTATCTGGAAACTTGGAGAAGTCAGACACAACTCCTAGATCAAGACCTGCATTCTTGCATATGAGGCTGCATGCGAAGACCAAACAGAGGAACACAGTTGGGATTTTTTCCTAATTTACTTTTAAACTGAGGGTTAAAAACACAGACATAGCAGGATTTTCCGGCTCATAGAACAGTTCAAGGACAGTTTCAGCGTGCAGTTGGACAGGAAGGGTTCACCTGCCTCTGCATACAGGCTGTACACAGGGGTGGTGCGAAGAACTTGATGGTGAATAGGGTCCAAGAGTTCAGGTAAGAGGGTCTTGCAGAGCCGTACACAGCACAACCATAGTCCAGTTAACAACGGACCAAGGCTCTGTAGAAGTGCAGCAAAGTTTTCTTATCAGCGCCCCAGTCAGTGTGTGCTACGACCCGCAGAATGTTCAGAGCTTTCTGGCAATAAGTTTTTTAGGTTTAGGTTAGAGTTTTGTTCAAAAATAACTCCTAGAAATTTGGCCTCTTTTACAGCTGGAATGGGAGATTTCCCTATTTGGATTTCAGGATCTGCAAAAAACTGACGAAAATTATGAAAGTGCATGCACTTTGTCTTAGTAGCAGAAAACGTGAAGCCATTTTCTTCCGCCCACTGCTGAATTTTATCCACACAAAGCTGGAGCCTGCACTGACACCTGGGTACAAGCTTCCAGTTGCATAGACAGCAAAATCATCCACAAACAAACAATGAGCAGTCGGAACCCTGTTGAACTGACTTAACAATGTTGTTGATTTTGATGCTAATGCTCGTGAACATCAGAGAGAGTGGTGCCAACCCGAACCTGAAAGTCATTCTGCCAAAAAAATGTTTAATAAAAAGTGGAAGATGACCCGAAAACCAAGATCATTTCTCCATGAAGCATCCCAGATTTCCAGGTGGTATCACAGGCCTTCTCCAAGTCAAAGAAAATAACTACTGCGTGTTCTTTATTTATAAGGCGTTTCAAAATGCAGATTCCAGACAGATCAAATGGTCCACTGTAGTTCGATGTTTGCAGAAACCACACTGTTCTTTCGCCAGAAGGCTGTCAGTTTGCAGACACAGCTGGTCAAAGCTATCAGACGGTAATTTGATGGGTTTGAAAGATCTTTTCCAGGTTTGGGTATAGGTATGATGAGGGCTTTCCGCCAGGACGGTGGAAAGCACCCTGTGGTCCAGATATGGTTGAAGACTTTCAGAGGTGTCTGGAGACAGCTTTCTGGGAGATGTTTCAAGAGCTGATAGTGGATCTCATCCAGGCCAGGAACAGATTCGTTGCAGACTTGCAAAGCTGATTTCAGTTCACTGATTGAAAATGGCAGATTGTAGGCTTCAGTGTTGTCCGTTGAGAAGTTACAGGCAAAGAATTTGAAGCTCCTCAAAATTGGAGAGCAGACCTCAGATATTCCAATGGAACATGGTTGTGTCCATCATAAAGGAGATATGGTGATGGTAAAGAAATCTTGTATCTCTTCATCATCACGTTCATTTCATTTTATGTTGACGCCTTCTAGATCCAAGAGAACTGCAAATCTGTTGCGAGTTTTTTTTCTATTTTTCTCTTGATCTGATGAGATATTTGGCCCTTTCTTCTTGAACGGCGATTTTGATTTTCCTCCAGAACCGCCAGTTCCTTTGCTGACAGCTGTTGGGTGCCCTTTGGAGGATTTTGAGGGGTGGTCTTGTCTGGAACCTCAATGATTTCCACTTTTTGACGCCTGTAGGGCCTGTAGGTCTTTTGCCCCTGATGGCCTGGGGCAGGAGTGGGTTTTGATGATGCTACTTGTTCTGGTCATAGTGGTGAAGACTGCTGAGAACCTTGGGGTTCATCACACACAGAGTTTCCACCTGAGGCTGCTGACTTTGTTTCCGGTTGTCTCTCTGATGGAAGTGATGACTCAACTGTCTGCACGCCAATGCTGACCACTGAAGGTTTCTTTACTGCAGCTGCAAACGAAACTCCAGCGGTTGGCTGGCTGTTCATGACAATCTTTTCAATCTTTTTTGCCTCCAAGAACGGTGTAAGGGAATTGTGAATGCTCGACGCGGTCAACAGTACCCGCACGCTATCGCAGAATCCTGTATATTAGTTAAGGTGAAGGTGGAGGGAAAGGAAGCAATCACTTATCACAATGCAGGCAGCTCTTGCATCGTTGTTGCTGCGAGATTAATCCCAAAAGGTAAGTACACAAAAAGGATGTGGAAAGGTACTTTGGCATCAAAGGATTCTGAGATAGAATTACCTGTGGCAGTCGTCCACATGGACACACCTTATTTCAAGGGTGTCACGGAGGTCTGTGTAATGAAGGACCCATGTCACACTGTCCTCACTGGGGAAAAACATGGAATAGGGAATGAACAAGAAGATGTTCCAATCTTTCCTATACGAGACGTAGAGTCCTTGGCAGCAGTCAAACCCAAGGGTGGAGATAAAAATACTTCTCCCAGGTACACCTCTTCTGAAGAATTCAGAATGGAGCATCAGAAGGACCTGGGGTTGAGCTGTACTGACTTCACTACACAGACTGACAACTATATGTATTGTGATGCAAAGCTGACAGCCAACGATGTACTGTTTTGCAAAACAGACTGCTAGCTATTGCTTTACAAACAGACTACACACTGTATTATTTTTACAAAAATGGACTGCCAACTATGTACTGTTTTACAAAACAGACAGATATTACTGCTTTACAAATGGAAGGAGAGAGAGTGAAAGAAACAATGAGAGATAAAGACAGAGAGAGCAAGAGAGGAAGAGAGAGAGAGAGGTGGAGGAGCGTCATCATCTTTTCGTCTTTTGGATCCGTTTTTGTATCAAAATCCTTGGCATCTGTTTGCAATCAATTATCCCTCAATCTATCTACATATCTCTGTATATTTCTCTCTCTGTTTATCTATCTCTTATCTATTTATCTATCTTCGATCTATTCCATTTTATCTATCTCTTATCTATTTATCTATCTTCTATCTCTTCCATTTAATATATATATCCACTAACACAAGCACATACACACATGATGACCAATGAATTAACACAAACACTACATACATGTTGAGATGTATGGCATTTTATCAATGAAGTACACTTGTTCAGAATATCATTTTGTGCTATATTACTTGAAACAAAGATTCAAAGTTATGCAAACCTCTCTTCAGTGAAACACGGCAAGTCAACACACTTCAGAATCAGACCAATTTTGTGTGTACAGTTTTGTACACAACATATCTAACATTTTTCTTTATAATCATCACTGTTATTATCAGAGAGCTTACATACAGCACCTGTTCTTGGTTTGAGACCAAGCCCTAAGCGCTTCATAATCTATGTTTCCGTTTACACCGGGGGCTGCCTACACTGTACCCTGGTAGAGCCCACTGAAGGGCTGCCTGCTGGTGCTACGCTCGGTCATTTCCTGTTCCGTTCCGCCTAAAAACAGTCACTCTCTCATTCTTTCATTTTTCATTGACGGAGGGTGCACGCTACACATACCAATGGCTAAACCGTCCTTCTCTTCTGAAAGTTAGTGATGGGATGTCATGTGTGTGTGCAAGATGTTATGCCTGCATTCGTACATGAACCCCACTTTATAGTCTCATTTGAAGGAGTTCCTGGGATACAGAGTCAGAACCAATATCAACTCTGATGGAAAGATCCCTCTCTTCCCTAACAGCATGGCAAAGATTCAGACCCACAACTACAGGATCACGAGTCCGGTGCTCTTCCAGTGGAGCTGTTCTGACCCCCCAAACACAACCCCAAACATCAGAAAAGACAACTCACGCTGGACGACTGGGAGCATGCCTCACCTGATTCCAGCATCAAAGGTGTGCAGCACGTAGTCCTTGGTGGGCTGGCGGACAGGCTTCCAGGAAGCTCTCACCCTGGGCGTCCTCCTCCTGCCCCCTCTGGTCTGTGCTGCCCCTGCTGCTGCTACTGAGGAGAAAGACACAAGAGAAACACGAGACCTTCACCACTGACCCTTGTGACAGTGATACTACAGCGTATGTGTGACAGCGACACTACAGCGTATGTGTGACAGTGACACTACAGCGTATGTGTGACAGTGACACTACAGCGTATGTGTGACAACTATAGCGTATGTGTGACAGTGACACTACAGCGTATGTGTGGCAGTGACACTACAGCGTATGTGTGACAACTATAGCGTATGTGTGACAGTGACACTACAGCGTATGTGTGGCAGTGACACTACATGTATGTGTGGCAGTGACACTACAGCGTATGTGTGCAGTGACGCAGGTTGGTGGACAGTGACCTAGCGTATGTGTGGCAGTGACACTACAGCGTATGTGTGGCAGTGAACTACAGCGTATGTGCGTGACATAGCGTATGTGCAGTGACACTACAGCGTATGTGTGGCAGTGACACTACAGCGTATGTGACAGTGACACTACAGCGTATGTGTGCAGGACACTACAGCGTATGTGGACAGTGACTACTACAGCGTATGTGTGACAGCGACACTACAGAGTGACAGTGACACTACAGCGTATGTGTGACAGCGACACTACAGCGTGACAGTGACACTACAGCGTATGTGTGACAGGACACTACAGCGTATGTGACAGTGACACTACAGCGTATGTGTGACAGTGGCACTACAGCGTATGTGTGACAGTGACACTACAGCGTATGTGTGACAGTGGCACTACAGCGTATGTGTGACAGTGGCACTACAGCGTATGTGACAGTGGCACTACAGCGTATGTGTGACAGTGGCACTACAGCGTATGTGACAGTGGCACTACAGCGTATGTGACAGTGACACTACAGCGTATGTGTGGCAGTGGCACTACAGCGTATGTGACAGCGACACTACAGCGTATGTGTGGCAGTGACACTACAGCGTATGTGGACAGTGGCACTACAGCGTATGTGTGACAGTGGCACTACAGCGTATGTGTGACAGTGGCACTACAGCGTATGTGTGACAGTGATACTACAGCGTATGTGTGACAGTGGCACTACAGCGTATGTGTGACAGTGGCACTACAGCGTATGTGTGACAGCGGCACTACAGCGTATGTGTGACAGTGGCACTACAGCGTATGTGTGACAGCGGCACTACAGCGTATGTGTGACAGCGGCACTACAGCGTATGTGTGACAGCGGCACTACAGCGTATGTGTGACAGCGGCACTACAGCGTATGTGTGGCAGCGGCACTACAGCGTATGTGTGGCAGCGGCACTACAGCGTATGTGTGGCAGTGGCACTACAGCGTATGTGTGGCAGTGGCACTACAGCGTATGTGTGACAGCGGCACTACAGGGTATGTGTGGCAGCGGCACTACAGCGTATGTGTGGCAGTGACACTACAGCGTATGTGTGGCAGTGGCACTACAGCGTATTGTGTGGCAGTGACACTACAGCGTATGTGTGGCAGTGACACTACAGCGTATGTGTGACAGTGACACTACAGCGTATGTGTGACAGTGACACTACAGCGTATGTGTGACAGTGATACTACAGCGTATGTGTGACAGTGACACTACAGCGTATGTGTGACAGTGACACTACAGCGTATGTGTGACAGTGATACTACAGCGTATGTGACAGTGACACTACAGCGTATGTGTGACAGTGGCACTACAACGTATGTGTGACAGTGATACTACAGCGTATGTGTGACAGTGATACTACAACGTATGTGACAGTGATACTGCAGCGTATGTGTGACAGTGACACTACAGCGTATGTGTGGCAGCAAAGTAACAGGGCCAGTCAACTAAGCAGGCAAGTGAAACTGTAATAGTAAATGATAGATTTTTGTCTGATTTTCTTGGACCTGTGTGTGTCAATGGCAGTTATTAAATGGGCAGTGTGAGGGCAGTCAGTGTATGGACCTGTGTGTGACAATGGCAGTTAAATGGGCAGTGTGAGGGCAGTCAGTGTATGGACCTGTGTGTGTCAATGGCAGTTATTAAATGGGCAGTGTGAGGGCAGTCAGTGTGTGGACCTGTGTGTGTCAATGGCAGTTATTAAATGGGCAGTGTGAGGGCAGTCAGTGTGTGGACCTGTGTGTGTCAATGGCAGTTAAATGGGCATGTGAGGGCCGTGTGTGGACCTGTGTGTGTCAATGGCAGTTATTAAATGGGCAGTGTGAGGGCAGTGTATGGACCTGTGTGTGTCAATGGCAGTTAAAATGGGCAGTGTGAGGGCAGGAGTGTATGGACCTGTGTGTGTCAATGGCAGTTAAATGGGCAGTGTGAGGGCAGTCATGTATGGACCTGTGTGTGTCAATGGCAGTTATTAAATGGGCAGTGTGAGGCAGTCAGTGTATGGACCGTGTGTGTCAATGGCAGTTATTAAATGGGCAGTGTGAGGGCAGTCATGTATGGACCTGTGTGTGTCAATGGCATTATTAATGGCATGTGAGGGCGTCAGTGTATGGACCTGTGTGTGTCAATGGCAGTTATTAAATGGGCAGTGTATGACCTGTGTGTGTCAATGGCAGTTAATAAATGGGCAGTGTGAGGGCAGCAGTGTTGGACCTGTGTGTGTCAATGGCAGTTATTAAATGGGCAGTGTGAGGGCAGTCAGTGTATGGACCTGTGTGTGCAATGGCAGTTAAATGGGCAGTGTGAGGGCATCAGTGTATGGACCTGTGTGTGTCAATGGCAGTTATTAAATGGCAGTGTGAGGGTCAGTGTATGGACCTGTGTGTGTCAATGGCAGTTAATGCATAGTGAGGCAGTGTATGGGACCTGTGTGTGTGTCAATGGCAGTTATTAAATGGGCAGTGTGAGGGCAGTCAGTGTATGGACCTGTGTGTGTCAATGGCAGTTAAATGGGCAGTGTGATGGGCATCAGTATAAATGGTGACCTGTGTGTGTCAATGGCAGTTATAAATGGGCAGTGTGAGGGCGTGTTAATGGACCTGTGTGTGTCAATGGCAGTTATTAAATGGGCAGTGTATGGACCTGTGTGTGTCAATGGCAGTTAAATGGGCAGTGTGAGGGCAGTCAGTGTATGGACCTGTGTGTGTCAATGGCAGTTATAAATGGGCAGTGTGAGGGCAGTAGTGTATGGACCTGTGTGTGTCAATGGCAGTTATAAATGGGCAGTGTGAGGGCAGTGTATGGACCTGTGTGTGTCAATGGCAGTTAAATGGGCAGGTGAGGGCTAGTGTATGGACCTGTGTGTGTCAATGGCAGTTAAATGGGCAGTGTGAGGGCAGTGTATGGACCTGTGTGTGTCAATGGCATTTATTAAATGGGCAGTGTGAGTGGCAGTGTATGGACCTGTGTGTGTCAATGGCAGTTATAAATGGGCAGTGTGAGGGCAGTGTATGGACCTGTGTGTGTCAATGGCAGTTAAATGGGCAGTGTGAGGGCATGCAGTGTAATGGACATGTGTGTGTCAATGGCAGTTAAATGGCAGTGTGAAGGGCAGTGTGTGGACCTGTGTGTGTCAATGGCAGTTATAAATGGGCAGTGTGAGGGCAGTAGTGTGGACCTTGTGTGTCAATGGCAGTTAAAATGGCAGTGTGAGGGCATAGTGTATGGACCTGTGTGTGTCAATGGCAGTTAAATGGGCATGTGTGAGGGCAGTCAGTGTATGGACCTGTTGTGTGTCAATGGCAGTTAAAATGGGCAGTGTGAGGGCAGTGTGTATGGACCTGTGTGTGTCAATGGCAGTTAAATGGGCAGTGTGAGGGCAGTCAGTGTATGGACCTGTGTGTGTCAATGGCAGTTAAATGGGCATGCTGTGAGTGGCAGTGCATGGACCTGTGTGTGTCAATGGCAGTTATAAAATGGGCAGTGTGAGGGCAGTGTATGGACCTGTGTGTGTCAATGGCAGTTAAATGGGCAGTGTGAGGGGCAGTGTATGGACCTGTGTGTGTCAATGGCAGTTAAATGGGCAGTGTGAGGGCAGTCAGTGTATGGACCTGTGTGTGTCAATGGCAGTTATTAAATGGGCATGTGAGGGGTCAGTGTTGGACCTGTGTGTGTCAATGGCAGTTTAATGGGCAGATGTGGGCAGTCAGTGTAGGACCTGTGGTGTCAATGGCAGATTAAATGGCAGTGTGAGGAGTGTATGGACCTGTGGTGTCAATGGCAGTTAAATGGGCAGTGTGAGGGCAGTCAGTGTATGGACCTGTGTGTGTCAATGGCAGTTAAATGGGCAGTGTGTGGGGCAGTGTACCTGTTATGGGTAATGCGTGAGCCTGTATGCTGTGTGTGTCAATGGCAGTTAAATATGGGCAGTGTGAGGGCAGTGTATGGACCTGTGTGTGTCAATGGCAGTTAAATGGGCAGTGTGAGGGCAGGTGTATGGACCTGTGTGTGTCAATGGCAGTTAAATGGGCAGTGTGAGGGCAGTAGTGTATGGACCTGTGTGTGTCAATGGCAGTTATTAAATGGGCAGTGTGAGGGCAGTGTATGGACCTGTGTGTGTCAATGGCAGTTATAAATGGCAGTGTGAGGGCAGTCAGTGTATGGACCTGTGTGTGTCAATGGCTAAAGTATGTATACTGGGCAGATTGAGTGGAGCAGTGTATGGACCTGTGTGTGTCAATGGCAGTTTTAAATGGCAGTGTGAGGGCAGTTTGATGGACCTGTGTGTGTCAATGGCAGTTAAATGGGCAGTGTGAGGGCAGTGTATGGACCTGTGTGTGTCAATGGCAGTTATTGGCAGTGAGGCAGTGTATGGACCTGTGTGTGTCAATGGCAGTTAAATGGGCAGTGTGAGGGCAGTCAGTGTATGGACCTGTGTGTGTCAATGGATTAAGGCAGAGGCAGTATGGACCTTGTCAATGGATTAAGGGCAGTGTGAGGGCAGTATGTATGGACCTGTGTGTGTCAATGGCAGTTATAATGGGCAGTGTGAGGGCAGTCAGTGTAGTTGGACCTGTGTGTGTCAATGGCAGTTAAATGGGCAGTGTGAGGGCACAGTGTATGGACCTGTGTGTGTCAATGGCAGTTATAAATGGGCAGTGTGAGGGCAGTGTATGGACCTGTGTGTGTCAATGGCAGTTAAATGGCAGTTGAGGGCAGTGTATGGACCTGTGTGTGTCAATGGCAGTTTAAATGGGCAGTGTGAGGGCAGTGTATGGACCTGTGTGTGTCAATGGCAGTTATAAATGGGCAGTGAGGGCAGTGTATGGACCTGTGTGTGTCAATGGCAGTTAAATGGGCAGTGTGAGGGCAGTCATGTATGGACCTGTGGTGTCAATGGCAGTTAAAATGGGCAGTGTGAGGGCAGTGTATGGACCTGTGTGTGTCAATGCAGTAAAATGGGCAGTGTAGAATGGGCCTGTGTGTGTCATGGCAGTAAATGGCAGTGTGGCAGTGTATGACCTGTGTGTGTCAATGGCAGTTAAATGGGCAGTGTGAGGCAGTCAGTGTATGGACCTGTGTGGTCAATGGCAGTTAAATGGGCAGTGTGAGGGCAGTCAGTGAATGGACCTGTGTGTGTCAATGGCAGTTTAAATGGCAGTGTGGGCAGGGACTGTGTGTCAATGGCAGTTAAAGGGATGGACCTGTGTTGGACAATGGGTTCATGATTAAATGGGCAGTGTGAGGGCAGTGTATGGACCTGTGTGTGTCAATGGCAGTTAAATGGCAGTGTGAGGGCAGTCAGTGTATGGACCTGTGTGTGTCAATGGCAGTTAAATGGGCAGTAGGATGTGATGACGTGTCATGCGTTATAGTGAGCATGTGGACCTGTGGTGTCAATGGCAGTTAATTAAATTGGGCAGTTGTAATGGACCTGTGTGTGTCAATGGCAGTTAAATGGGCAGTGTGAGGGCAGTCTGTATGGACCTGTGTGTGTCAATGGCAGTTAAAATGGGCAGTGTGAGGGCAGTCAGTGTATGGACCTGTGTGTGTCAATGGCAGTTAAATGGGCAGTGTGAGGGCAGTGTGATGGACCTGTGTGTCAATGGCAGTTAAATGGGCAGTGTGAGGGCAGGCAGTGTATGGACCTGTGTGTGTCAATGGCAGTTAAATGGGCAGTGTGAGAGCAGTCAGTGTATGGACCTGTGTGTGTCAATGGCAGTTAAATGGGCAGTGTGGGGGCAGTCAGTGTATGGACCTGTGTGTCAATGGCAGTTAAATGGGCAGTGTGGGGGCAGTCAGTGTATGGACCTGTGTGTCAATGGCAGTTAAATGGGCAATGTGAGGGCAGTCAGTGTATGGACCTGTGTGTGTCAATGGCAGTTAAATGGGCAATGTGAGGGCAGTCAGTGTATGGACCTGTAAAAACATCCGTAAAAACATGACCAGGAACCCAAGCTAGAATAATGTTGTAACCATCCACTTTCAACTTGCTAAAAAGCTCAAAGAAATGTAAAAGTTCTGGATGCTGAAGGTTGCGGCCAGCTATGGCCTCCAAAGCTGACAGCGAATCCGACAGAACCAGAAAGTCCCTCTTCTTAGATTGTGAAATTATCTTCAATGCCAGAACCAGAGCAGTAAGTTCAGCAGAATAGACATAAGCATCTGGAGGTATATGTTTTAACAGTATCTGAGAAGGAGCACCAGGGCAATAGGCTGCACAGGCCACTCCATCTTCAGACTTGGAACCGTCAGTGAAAATTTTCTGATAAGATGGGAATTTTGAACAGAGGTCAGCATACAAGGCCTTGTATGCCAGAGAGCTGGTAGACTCTTTACGAAAAGCTGCAAGATCAAAACAAATCTCTCGTGTGAAGAAGGTCCACGGAGGCTGATCCAGAAACTTGGAAAAATCAGACAACTCCTAGGTCTAGACCTGCATTCCGCGCATGAGGCTGCATACGAAGACCAAACGGCGGAATACAGTTAGGGTTGGTTTCGAATTTGCTTTGAAACTGGGGGTCAAAGACACAGTCATAGGCAGGATTCTCCGGTTCCGAGAACAATCTGACATACCAATTCAGACATTTTCAGCCTGCGGTTGGACAGTTAGGGTTCACCTGCCTCTGCGTACAGGCTGTACACAGGGGTGGTGCCGAATGCTCCAAGACAGAGACGAAGCCCTTGATGGTGGATAGGGTCCAAGAGTTTTAGGTAAGACGGTCTTGCAGAGCCGTATACAGCACAACCATAGTCCAGTTTGGAGCGGACCAAGGCTCTGTAGAGGTGCAGAAAAGTTCTTATCAGCGCCCCAGTCAGTGTGTGCTACGACCCGCAGAATATTCAGAGCTTTCTGGCAAGAGGTTTTGAGGTTTTTGATGTGGCTGAGAAAGTTGAGTTTTTGATCAAAAATAACTCCTAGGAATTTGGCTTCTTTTACAGCTGGAATGGTGGACTTGTCCAGGTGAATTTCAGGATCAGCAAAAAATTGACGAAAATTGTGAAAATGGATTGACTGAGTTTTGGTACGTGAGAAGGTAAACCCGTTTTTCTCGGCCCACTGTTGGATCTTGTTGACACAAAGTTGGAGTCGACGCTGTACGCTGGCGTAAGAAGCTCCAACTGCGTACAGCGCAAAATCGTCAACAAACAGCGAGGACTCGGAACCATGGCTTACAGATTTGACAATGTCATTGATTTTAATGCTGAAAAGGGCAGGAGAAAGGATGTTCCCTTGAGGGACACCCAACTCCTGCCCATGGATGTCAGAGAGTGTGGTGCCAACACGTACCTGGAACTGTCGATCAGCCAAAAAGTCCTGTATAAACAGAGGCAGGTGACCACGAAAACCAAGTCTGTGCAGGTCCATAAGAATTGCTGATTTCCACGTGGTGTCATACGCTTTTTCGAGGTCGAAAAAGATAGCAACCACATGCTGTTTATTGACAAAGGCGTTGCGGATGGTGGTTTCCAGACAGATTAGATGGTCAACTGTCGAGTGGTACTTCCGGAACCCGCACTGTTCACTGGCCAAAAGGCCCCTCCCTTAGAGGAATTCAGCTGTTTATGGGAGTCACCCGGATCTCTCTGTCTATCAGCTTTGTAGCTTTCAGCAGCTGCTCCGATTGTTTCTTAGTCTTGCATTGAATAAGAAACGTGCCATTTCGGAGTTGTTTAATGGACTGTGGGTCTCCTGCAATACCTTGGAAGCCCTTCTGTATTGCAAACGGGCTTAGTGCAGAAATTGGTTTGTCCTGCTCCTTGCTTTCCATTACTAGCCAAGAGGACCAAAATCCTGACATCTTCCTCGTTTCTACATCGGAATCCGAGTCTGCAGCAGACTCCTGCGACATTCTTCGTGAAATTAGATTCACTTTTCTTTTTTGGGGGGGATGGTTGTTTGGTGAAGAAGCCATATTTAGAGGAATAAAATTTCATCTCTCCCTTACCCACCCACCATGAGTGTATGGACCTGTGTGTGTCAATGGCAGTTATATGGGCAGTGTGAGGGTAGTCAGTGTATGGACCTGTGTGTGTCAATGGCAGTTATATGGGCAGTGTGAGGGCAGTGTATGGACCTGTGCGTGTCAATGGCAGTTATTAAATAGGCAGTGTGAGGGCAGTGTATGGACCTGTGTGTGTCAATGGCAGTTATTAAATGGGCAGTGTCAGGGCAGTGTATGGACCTGTGTGTGTCAATGGCAGTTATTAAATGGGCAGTGTGAGGGCAGTCAGTGTATGGACCTGTGTGTGTCAATGGCAGTTATTAAATGGGCAGTGTCAGGGCAGGGAGTGTATGGACCTGTGTGTGTCAATGGCAGTTATTAAATGGGCAGTGTCAGGGCAGGGAGTGTATGGACCTGTGTGTCAATGGCAGTTATTAAATGGGCAGTGTGAGGGCAGTCAGTGTATGGACCTGTGTGTGTCAATGGCAGTTATTAAATGGGCAGTGTCAGGGCAGGGAGTGTATGGACCTGTGTGTGTCAATGGCAGTTATTAAATGGGCAGTGTGAGGGCAGTCAGTGTATGGACCTGCGTGTGTCAATGGCAGTTAATAAATGGGCAGTGTGAGGGCAGTCAGTGTATGGACCTGTGTGTGTCAATGGCAGTAATTTAATGGGCAGTGTGAGGGCAGTCAGTGTATGGACCTGCGTGTGTCAATGGCAGTTATTTAATGGGCAGTGTGAGGGCAGTCAGTGTATGGACCTGTGTGTGTCAGTGGCAGTTATTAAATGGGCAGTGTGAGGACAGCAGATGGATAAGATAAGATAATGTTGCTTATAGCCCAGCCGACTGCAATGGGCCACATCAGGGCTGTCACCACGCAGCAGATGGATGGATAAACCTGTATGCCCAGGGGACATACAGGCAAAGAGTTAAAACTTGCCCCAATTCAAAACCTGTCAATCAGCAACAATTTTCAATTTTATACAGCACTAAACGTGCGCGCGCGCACACACACACACACACACACGTCAGGAAAACACAATATATCTTTGTCTGCTATCTTGACAGCGAGTGGATGCAACTGAACAACCAGTGTGATCCGTTCTGACTGGTGAATGCCTTCTGACTCAACCAATCACCTGACATCATTGAATATCAATGTCACATACAGCTATTTTAAGTACAGCAGTTTCACCAGGTGAAATCTTCAGCTGTAACAATGATTATTCAACATACTTCCATAGGCAAAATTATGCTGAACTTTATGTTGCAGATATTTGAAAATTATTTTCTTGTGCAGCTTTCGGGTTGCAATGTTCACCACATGTCCGACATAAGTGACTGAATGCCTGAGCAGTTTAGTTGCCTTTACTGTCCTACCACATGTAAGAGACAAATTTCTTAACATTGTACTTGTACTGTGTCGGAGGATATACTCATAAGATAAGATAATGTTGCTTATAGCCCAGCCGACCGCAAAGGGCCACATCAGGGCTGTCACCACGTTAAAATCAACTCACAAGTCATTCAACCCATCCGAAAGTTTGTTAAAAATCTTTCCACTGTAAAATCTCATATCTGATGAAACTCTTAACTCCATTTAAAACCTGGCTGTTATGGACAGTCACTAGATTAACTATTAGGCTGTAGGTAATGGTGCATCTTCCCTATTCCACACATCAATGTAAAACCCAATGCACAGGCCTATGCCAAAGACCTGTGGCAAGAGAAATGGAACTCACAGACAGACAACAAACTCTTTCAAATCCGTCCAAACCTGAAAAAGTTATTACAAATCATGTGCCACTGGCAGCTGTACAGAAGAAACATCTTGTGCATTTGTACACACACCACTACTTTTACGCCCATTCTTATGTTTGAAAGGTGAAGAACTTCCGCGGTCCATTCCATGTGGAGTGCCACTGTCTAGAAAGTCTTGGAACTCACATGGTCATGTTGTCAGATATAAACATTTTACAGCAGACTCCATGAAAATCTTAAGAGATGTTCCATCTGATGTGATCTGTGTTTCTGAAAGTCAAAAATTTCTCTTCAGTGATTTTACATTTAGAGTTTAACATAACTCCCACATATTTCTTGTTTTTTTCCTGAAAATCTGTTTTAAGGCGCTGCGACTGTATGATTTTATTTCTTCTTTTCTTTTCTTCCTAAGTTCCTCTGCTTTTTTTTCTTTTTTCTAATAATCTATTTTGAGGGTTGAGGAGGTGACAAACCTTGATATAGTTCTGTGTGTTCTGCTGGGCTATAAAGTGTAAACACCTCTCTTTTTCTGTCCGTCTCTCTCCAGGTAACAGTGCAAGTTTCAACTATCTCATTAATCAGAATGGCGTTTTGACACATCTGAACAGCATTTTCACATGTATACAAAATAGACAATCCCTTTCAGTTGTAAATGCTCCTCTTTCTCAGTTGTGCTAACTCGAACTTATCAGAGATAAGCTTGACCAGATCATGGAAAAATATGTTTTAAAAAAAACTGTATCCGGGAACCATAGGCAGAAATGGATGGATGGAGGGACTTTGACTTCAGTGCGAAAAAAGCACAAGCTGTACAGACGATGGTTGCAAACCAGGGCAGGGGACGATTACCAGGCATATGTCAAGGCAAGAAACAGGGCAAAAAAAAAAGTGTCAACAGGCAAAGAAGAAACTTGAGGCTACCATTGCAGCACAGGCAAAGACAAATCCAAAGTCATTCTGGTTGTACGTCAAATCCAAAACCAAGGCCAGAACAGGTATTGCAGACCTCAACAGAGAGATAAGAGATAATGTTGCTTATAGCCCAGCCGACCGCAAAGGGCCACATCAGGGCTGTCACCACGTTAAAATCAACTCACAAGTCATTCATTCACACAATTCTTTAAAATACATCGAAAAACCATCCGAAAGTTTGTTAAAAATCTTTCCACTGTAAAAACTCAGATCCGATGAAAAATGTTAATCTCTTTCAAGAACTCAAAGATGGCATCTGGTGGGACATCTCTGAACAAGGTTTTCATGGATACTGCCGTAAAATGTTTGTGTCTCACATCGTGCAAGTCCCAACACTCTAAAAGAATATGCTTCATTATGAGTGGCACATGACATGGAATGCACCACGGAGCTTCTTCACTCTTTAAAAGGTACGAATGGGTAAAATACGAATGACCGGTGTGCAGCCGGCAAAGAACTGTTTCTTTTTTACGACCACCAGACGCAGATGGGAGGAACTCCTTAAGGTTTGGACGGATCTGAAAGAGTTTGTTATCCGTCTGTGTATTCCAATCCTCCTGCCAGAGGTCTCTCACATAATCGTTAATTTTGGGTTTCAGATCTGAGCAGGGGATATATATGTTGGACAGTTTCTCTCTTGTGGCATTCTTGGCTGAACGATCAACCATTTCGTTCCCTCCAATGCCAACATGACCAGGAATCCAAGCCAAAATAATGATACCTCAAAAGAGAGGATGGAACGAAGACGACAACTGACAAAGAGAAGGCGGACCTCTTGAATAGTTTCTTCCAAAGTGTCTTCAACATAGAGAGAGACGGAGACTTACCAGAGATGTCAAACTTAACTATGCATATGTTTCTCAGCTGCTTGACTTTGTCATCTCAGAAGAAGCTGTCAGGAAGCACCTTGCCAGCCTGAAGACTGGGAAAGTACCTGGACCTGACGGGATCAGCCCACGCATGCTGGTAGAGCTATCCGACGTCCTTGATACTCCCATTAGCATCATCTTCAGGAAGTCTTTGGATGCTGGAAAGATCCCCAATACCTGGAGAACTGCCAATGTCACCCCGATCTTCAAGAAAGGCAGGCGGCTCAGCCCAAGCAATTACAGGCCAGTAAGCCTAACCTGCATACTCTGCAAGACTATGGAGGCACTTGTTCGTGAACAGCTCTTAGCACATCTTCAGGACAAGAGACTGATCAGCAGGCGACAGCATGGCTTTACACAGGGACGATCATGTACGACTCAGCTATTGGAGACTTTGGACATCAGGACTGAGATGACTGATGCAGGAGGAGGGGTGGATGCAGAATACATGGACTTCATGAAAGCCTTTGGTAGCGTGCCCCATCGCCAAAGTGTGGCCAAAGTGAAAGCTCATGGCATCAGTGGAAAGGTCCTCGAATGGATTAGGGATTTCCTTGCCAACAGGTCACAGCAGGTCATCGTAAATGGTGTAAGATCACAGCAAGCAAGGGTGACAAGCAGCATCCCTCAAGGCAGAGTCTTTGGGCCTATCCTCTTCGCCGAGTACATCAACGACTTGCCTCGCCATGTCCACAGTCATATTGAGCTCTTTGCAAATGATACTAAGGTTTTAATGCCATCGACGACAGCAACTCTAGGGCTACTCTTCAAGAGGATCTAGACCGGCTACAGCAGTGGTCCACGGACTGGCAACTACGCTTTCATCCAGAAAAGTGCAGCATCCTGAGACTGGGCCACCCAAAGAAAGCAGCCACCTACTGCATGAAGGGACGCAACCCACAGGGAGTGGAGTGCACTCACTGGTTAGAGGAGAGTGACGTTGAGAGAGACCTGGGTGTGTTGGTGGACAAAGACTTGAGCTTTAAGAACCATGTGGCACACACACCTGCAAAAGCCAACAGAATCCTAGGCGTTATAAGGAGAACCTTTGACCATCTTACGCCAAAACGCTTCATTTCACTCTACAAGTCCCTTGTGAGACCAGCCATGGAGTATGGCCACTCAGTCTGGCAACCAAGACACAAGACACTGCAGTGACCTGGAAGATGTCCAAAGGACAGCAACCCGCCTGATAGGTTCCCTGAAGGATCTCCCCTACCCAGAACGTCTTGCAAGCCTGAAGCTACCTAGCATGGAGCATCGTCGTACCAGAGGTGACATGTTCGACGTATACAAATTACTTCCACAAGATCTATGACACAGATCGACCAGTGCTCACTGTCTTCCAAGGCAGGGATACCCGGGGAAACTGTCTTAAGCTGGCCAAGGGACACTGCAGACTGAACACATGAGCTGGTTGCTTCTCCCAGCGTGTTGTCACAGTCTGGAATAGCCTTCCGGACGGTGTTGTAACCACCCCATCCGTCAACACGTTCAAAAACAGACTGGATGCACACCGGAGGAATGCACCGACTCTCTACAACACAGAATGCTACCACTAGGCTATGCCATGCATGCCACACACAGTCTAGTGATTTCTTTTTCCTGGAAGGGTGAACAGGCCAGTATACGCCTTCTACACCGCAAGAATCAAGAATCAAGTAAGAACTTAGTCAGAGTCACTCAGTATGGAAAATGACAGCCAATCTTCATTCAGTATAGAAAATGACGGCCAGTCTTCATTCTGTATGGAAAATGACTGCCAATCTTCATTCAGTGTGGAAAATGACTGCCAGTCTTCATTCAGTATGGAAAATGACTGCCTGTCTTCACTCAGTATGGAAAATGACTGCCTGTCTTCACTCAGTATGGAAAATGACTGCCAGCCTTCATTCAGTATGGGAAATGACTGCCAGTCTTCATTCAGTATGGAAAATGACTGCCAGTCTTCATTCAGTATGGAAAATGACTGCCAGTCTTCATTCAGTATGGAAAATGACTGCCAGGCTTCATTCAGTATGGAAAATGTCTGCCAGTCTTCACTCAGTATGGAAAATGACTGCCAGGCTTCATTCAGTATGGAAAATGACTGCCAGTCTTCACTCAGTATGGAAAATGATTGCCAGTCTTCACTCAGTATGGAAAATGACTGCCAGTCTTCGCTCGGTATGAAAAATGACTGCCAATCTTCATTCAGTATGGACAATGACTGCCAGTCTTCATTCAGTATGGGAAATGACTGCCAATCTTTCAGTATGGAAAATGACTGCCAATCTTCATTCAGTATGGAAAATGATTGCTAGTCTTCACTATAGAAAAGGACTGCCAGTCTTCACTCAATATTGAAAATGACTGCCAGTCTTCACTCAGTATGGAAAATGACTGCCAGTCTTCACTCAGTATGGAAAATGATTGCCAGTCTTCACTCAGTATGGAAAATGACTGCCAGTCTTCACTCAGTATGGAAAATGACTGCCAGTCTTCAGTATGGAAAATGACTGCCAGTCTTCAGTATGGAAAATGACTGCCAATCTTCATCCAGTATGGAAAATGACTGCCAATCTTCATTCAGTATGGAAAATGACTGCTGGTCTTCACTCAGTACGAAAAATGTCTGCCAGTCTTCACTCAGTATGGAAAATGACTGCCAGTCTTCACTTGGTATAGAAAATGACTGCCAGTCTTCACTTGGTATAGAAAATGACTGCCAGTCTTCACTTGGTATAGAAAATGACTGCCAATCTTCAAGCTTCATTATCAATATTATAAATATTGTCACAATGTGTTGTCAGCATATCACACACTGACTAATACTTATAATGAACGCAATGAACGAAATAACTGAATTTCGTTTCTAAAACATAGTCTACGAGTATGCAGCTTCTGCATAAAAGCATTGGTCGGGACGTCGGAATTG
>CM065739.1:55205907-55213407 GCA_033310375.1 Conus canariensis
GGCAGGCAGGCAGGCAGGCAGGCAGGCAGACAGACAGACAGAGAGAGACAGACAGACAGGCAGCAGGCAGGCAGGCAGGCAGGCAGGCAGACACAGACAGGCAGACAGACAGAGAGAGAAGAGAGAGAGAGAGAGAGAGAGAGGAGAGAGAGAGAGAGAGAGAGAGAGAGAGAGAGAGAGAGAAAGAAAGACAAGACAAGACAAGACAAAATTCTTTATTTACGAGGATAATAGATAAGCACTGACGTGCTTTTTTACATCCAGTCCTCGCCCTGAGTAGGGACTACAACATGCAGTGAAATCAATTAATGTAAGAAAGCAAAGAAGCAAGCAAAGCGGTCATGTAATCATAGAGGAACAGCAAATGAAAATAGAAGAGAAATGAAAACAAAACAAAAAAATAAGAATAATAATAAACAGAAAAGAAATAATAATAATAATAAAATTTAAAAAAATAAAAATGAGAATAACAATAACGAAGAGGAAGGAGAGAGTGGGGGTAGGAAGTGAGGTGGGCTGGGGGAACATATGTAAATTATGTACTACAACGTACAAGATTGGCTTGTATGAAAACAGACAGTGAAGTGAATATGACAAAATACGTACATATTTTTGAACACACACATACACGCACGCTCGCACGCATAGAGAGAGAGAGACAGAGAGAAGAGAGAGAGAGAGAGAGAGAGAGAGAGAGAGAGAGAGAGAGAGAGAGAGAGAGAGAGAGAGAGAGAGAGGAGAGGCACAACATGTAATCATTTTTCGTAAGGCATGAAAATACGTAGAAGGTATTAAGCAAAGCGAGATGAAATTGAGGGGGGGGGGGGGGGGGGGGGGGGGGGGACAAAAAAAAAAAAGAAAGAGAGAGAGGGGGGGAGGAACAGCATGAAATGCAATGATTTGAAATGGAAATGTACTAAAACGTACAATAATTAGCATTTATAAAATCAGACAGTAAAATGAATATGACAAAATATGTACGGAATTCGGAACATACACACGCACGCACAGACAGACAGACAGACAGACAGACAGACAGACAGACAGACAGACAGACAGACAGACAGACAGAGAGTGAAAAAAGGGCACAACATATCATTTTTCACAAGATTATATCCATATGCAAACATATATATATCCACACACACACACACACACACATATATATATATATATATACACATACACACACACATATACATATACACGTGCGCGCGCGTGTGGACACACACACACACACACACACACACACACACACACACACATATATATATATATATATATATATGTATGCACACATACACATACACATGCACACATACATACACATACATACATACATACAAACATACTACATACATACACACACACATTGTTGATATATATATATATATATATATTATATATATATATATATATATATATATATACATACATACAGATATCAAAATACTTGATACATGAAAAAAAAAGAAGAAAAAAAAATAGAAAAAACAAATTGGTTAAGTACATGAAAATGGGGTGATTTATGCTTTTGAGATTACTTGTTGGTATTACTTACGGGTTGTTGTATTTTTGGTTTTTTTGTTTGTTTTGTTTGGGTTTTTTTTTTACCGCAGAAGGTGGGTAAGGTAAGTGTTTTTGAAAGTTGTGGTACAATGGATTTGTTTGATGGATTCTGGAAGGGAGTTCCACAAAGAGGTTCCCGAGTACGTTAGACTTGATTTAAATAGGTCAATTCTGGGGACTGGGATATGGAGTTTGTGGGAGTTTCTCGACGAGACTTTTGAGAATCGTCTCATTAAAGTTGTTGGAGCATTCCCGGTCAGAATCTTGTGCATCATTAGCCCTTTGTTGTATTTTAGTCTCTGGCTGAATGGAAGAATGTGAAGATGTTTATAATCAGAGCTTTCGAGGCTTGTTTTCTTCAGAAGGATTAATTTGAGCGCTCGTTTATGTAGGCTGAACAATGGTTTTAATGTGTTTGCACTTGCAGAATCCCATATAGTCGATGCATAATCAACATAAGACTGAATATGAGCATGGAAAAAAAGTTTTCGTGAATGAAGGTCAAGAAAGTGTTTGATTTTGGTGAGCTGATAGACTTTCTGGGAAAGCCTTTTGCAGAGTAAAGTTATGTAGGGATTCCAGCTGAGACTATTGTCAATTATTAGTCCTAATACTTTATGATGAGTGACTTGTTCCACAAGTACATTATTGAGGTGTATAGGAGGGAAATCATTGGTGAGATTTTGTCTTTTTTGCCTAGTTGTAATGTACATCAGTTTTGTTTTTTGAGGGTTAAGTGACATGTGATTTAGTTCGGTCCATTTTACAAGGTCGTTGGTACTCTCTTGCAAATGTTTTGAAAGACTGGAAGGATCATTATGGCTGGTGTGAATTGTGGTGTCATCTGCAAAGAGGTCGCATGTAGATCTCACATGTAGGGGTAGGTCATTAATGTAGATTGAGAAGAGTAGTGGGCCTAAAATGGAGCCTTGTGGAACGCCATACTTAAGAGTTGTTATAGAAGAGACAGTCGTCCCCGATAAGACGCATTGTTGTCTTTTTGTGATGTATGATTTTAGAAGGATAAGGGCGGATTTTGAAAGACCGTATACCTCGAGTTTTCGAATAAGGAGATTGTGGTCAATGACATCGAATGCTTTTTTAAAATCAACGAATAAGACACCACAAATCTGTCGTTATTAATATTATTAAGCCACACATCTACAAGATTGATTAATGCAGAATGGCAGGAATGTTTCTGTCTGAAACCAGACTGTCCGGGATGGAGCAAATCGTACTTGTTGAAGTGATGAAGGATGTGTTTATTTAAATGCTTTTCTAGAGGTTTGGAAAGGATAGATAAGATTGATATTGGTCTGTAGTTTGAAGGATCAGTATTATCACCAGATTTATGAATGGGTATAACTTTTGCTTTTTTGAACGCATTAGGAAAATAGCTTTTATCTATGCACAAATTAAAGATATACGTTAACGTGTCAGTTATAACTGGCGCCGAGAGTTTCAGAATTTTGCCATCTATGCCATCTAGTCCACGTGTTCCTGACTGTTTGAGATGAAGTAGGTACTGATACACCTCGTGCACAGTTATGAGGGGAATGTGTAGTTCAGACGTGATTTTTTTGTCGTGACAAAATTGATGGAGTTCTTTAAGTTCATTAGAGCTTGAATGATCAGTAGTAACAACTGTATCTGGAATGGTAGAGAAGTGAGTGTTAAGTTGTTCAGCAGAAATACCTTTTATAACAGTTGATTTTGAAGAAGAACTGTTATTGTTAAGCTGGTTTATTGCTTGCCAAACCAGTTTTGGATTTTGTTTGGAAGTTAATAACTCGCGATAGTATTTTGTTTTTTCCCTGCGCTTCTGAGAGTTTATTGCATTTCTTAGTGATCTTGATTCTTCTTCATAGCCATGTTCTTTCAAAAGGTCTCTAAGGTAGCATGCCTCCTGTAGTTCTTTCGTGTACCACGGTGGTTTGGGAATATGCTTTACTCTGATTGTTTTTAACGGAGCATGTCTGTTATAGACTTCTGTAAAAATTTCGATCCAAAAGTCAATCGCTGAATCTGGATCAGTAATATTGTATACTGTATTAAGTTCTGACTTCATTAAATCAAGTAAAAAATTTTGTTCATTAAATTTTGAGAAGCAACGATAGGTTATGGTTTTGTGGCCTGGTTTTGGGATTTTCACTCCATGTTTAGACCATGTAACACACACTGGGTAATGATCACTAGAAGAGAAGACTGGTACACAAGCTTCTAGTATGTTATTTCCATTTGATACATAGATATGGTCAATGATTGTCTTTGAAGTTGGTGTGACTCTGGTGGGTGTTTTGATAATCTGATGTAAATTCAACACACTTATCGTTTGGCTCCATTGGCTGTTTGGTTTCAAAAGATCTACATTGAAGTCACCGAGTAAAACGACCTCTTTACATTCTAAAGAAACTGCGTCCATCATAGTAACAAATTTATCAGTCCAGCTGACTCTTTCTGCTGGGTTCCGATAGCAAAACCCGATTAAAATGGATCGTGATTTGTTCAGTGTGATTTGTATCCACACTGCTTCTACGTCATGCTGTTCTAGGTGGGAAAATCCCTTGAAGTTGAGAGATTCACTGATATACACTAGAAGACCTGTCTCTTTGTCTTTAGTAGGGTCTTTTCGAACGATATTATAACCTGGGACTGATACATCTTTATCACTAATGTAGGTATTTAGTCTTGATTCGGAGAGACCCAGAACATGGAATGGCTTTTGGTGGTTCGATATGAGGGTCGAGATATCAGAGATCTTACTGACTGCACTATTGATATTTAAATGGCAAATTCTCAGTCCATCTCTCGATGGCCATGAGTTCTGGTTTGTGGTCATGTTATGTCCTGAGTGCACAAGTAAAAGGAAAAACAAAAAGAAAGAGGAAGAAAGGACACGTACAAAAAAAGTAAAACAAATGATGAAAAAAACAAAACAAACAATAACAACAACAACAACAACAAAACCCCAAGAAAAACCAATAAAAAAAACCCTGGTAGATTAGATACCACAGCAGTGGTTCGGAAATAGGTGACTGAGAATGCACTTACAATTTAATGTGCACACAACTAATTGCTGTCAGGTTGTACAGGACGAAGTACTGCAAGACTAAAAAGCACAATTCCTGTATGTTGCACGCACAAAATCACCAACTCATATGTATCTGAACACACATATATATGCTGATAATCAGATTAAAATGCAATGAGCATTGGTCTATGATAATGACTCGTGTAGTCTCTCAATACAGGCACGCGTCACATTCCCAATGTCAGCACATTTTGTTCTGTCCTTTTTAACCACTGAGTGGCAGCACTTCGATGTCGACGCACCAGTTTTTGTTTGTATACAACACTCCCAATGTCAGCACATTTTGCCCTGTCTTTTTAACCACTGAGTGGCAGCACTTCGATGTCGACACACCAGTTTTTGTTTGTCCACAACACCACAAAACGCACTTCTTGAGATAAGAGTAATAACTCGTGCAATACATCTGACAGGCACCCGACAGACTGCAGCAGGCCAGACAAGGAAACGAACAAACAAACAACAAATACACATAGATTTATACATACACTCACACACACATACGCACGCACGCACACACGCACGCACGCATGCGCACGCACGTACACACACACACACACACACACACACACACACACACACACACACACATACACACAAAACACACACACACACACACACACACACACACACACACACACACACACACACACACACACACACACACGTGTGTGCGCCCACACACATGCATGTAGAAAACTATTAGATATGCGCTCATAAAAATTAGATATGCGCATACATACATAGCACTTGGATGAAGAAAATTAATAAGCGTATCACACGACATACCTTATGATATGAAGTGGATACAAACATATGCACGCTCACAACCATTAGATATGCGCAGATATACATAGCACATGGATGATGAAATAACATATCGCACTACATACCTATGTGATATGAAGTGGATATAACAAATGCGGAGACGGTGATGTAGCAATGATATACGAATATAAGGATGCATACAGCGACATGTTAATTTAATTCAATGAGGACATGGGGAGAGGAGCTGGTTGGTGTTGCTGTGACAGGAACTGAGCAGTCATTGTGTTCAGCAACTGAACAGCAAATGAATGTAGTGGGCTAGAGGGGTGTACTGACTGCTGTGGGATGTGTGTGATGGTGGGGGATTGGAAGTGTAATGTGTTAGATGGTGGCAGGAGTGTTGTATTGTGAAGTGTAAGGTGGGCGTTGTCTGGAGTTGGTGGATTGTATGGGGTATTAGAGGGTGGTAGTTGTGCTGTGCTGGGAAATTGTAGCCAAGATGTGTTGTGAGGCTGCAGCTGAGATGTGTTTGGAGGTGGGGTGTGTTGGTTGCTGCTAATGTGTGGTTTGGACATGGAAGGGGGTGATGTGCTATGTGGGTGGATGGTGCTGGTCACGTTTCTGTACTCTTTACATTGCTGTTTGTCCTTTCTAATCACTGGGGAAGAAAAGGAATATATGTGTGTGGGGGATTGTAGAAGGGGTTGCTTTGTAGGGTGTTGATGCCGACCTAGTATATTATACACACTGTGAGAGTTGGGATTTTGGGGAGTGTTCGCTGGGAAATCAGTTTCATAGTTATAACTAGGTGGACTGCTAGTGGTCATTGGGGCGTCTTGTGTTGCAAGACGGTCCCTTCTTGCTCTTTGTGAGGTGGGCCTGATGTAGTTGAAGGGTTGGGTCTTGTGGTTATTAGTGGGACAGATGTTGGAGGCAAGGACTTTGCAGCCATATGAACTGGGATGTAGTCTGTCTCGGTACATAGCTTTCTTTGGCGCCCCAGATCTGGCGAGGAAGGAGGGGGTGTTATCTAGGTAACTGATCCCCTCTTGACGGCAGGAGAGGCGAAGATTGGCCGTGGATCGTGACGCCATGTCCTTAAGGGGGTGTTGACCAAGGGGAGGAAGAATGGAGGAGGCCTTCAGTGAAGCACTGGGGAACGCTTGCCTGAGTAGGTGGATTAATTTGACCCAGTCTGCTACAGGCACTGGCCTTTCGTCACAGCTGTTGATCCCCACATGGAAAGTGACCTGTTGGATGTGGGGTGATGGGGGCAGTGATTTCAGCCACTGACACAAGTGATGGACTGTCAGGCCAGGCACAGACAGATTTTTCACCTTGTAGCGCTCTGTTGACATTTCCTTCTCATCTACCCCGTGTAACACAGAGTCTCCTAATAGCAGCATGTTACAAGTTTCTGGGATTGTCTTTTGTCGTAAGATAGCTAGACAGAGACAGAGAGACAGAGACAGAGAGACAGAGACAGAGAGAGAAACTTAGAGGACGTGGGGTAGGCAAAGTGGCGGAGGGAGAGTGATGGGGTGGCGGAGTCCTCGGCACAGTGAATGGATGAGACGTTGCGGCACAGCGTATAGATGAGAACATGAGCAACATTCACAAGACTGGCAAAGGAAAGGAAGACCTCGCACGAAATCTGCCCACGGTACCACAGGAGGATGTGGAACTGCCTGTGGCAACGGCCAGCTTTGGCAAATGAGATGACAACAAAGGGGCGGGTCGGGGGCAGCGGGTGGTCAAGCCTGAGTAGGATGAGCGGGAACTCCAGGCGGCTAGTCTCTCTCACTCTGGCATCACTCTGGAAGTGGTCAGAAGGGGGCCTGGTGCAGGCCTCACCCATTTCAGGACCCTGCCGCGATAGATGCAAGTTTGTTTTACACAAAAATGTTGCAGACAGGTGAGTTTAGTTGGTGCCATGTCGGCATTGATAGGCTACTGTCTGCTCCTTCATTCTGTCTGGCATGTCTGGAAGTTCTGAGGGACGAGGACCTCTGAACGAGAAAAGTGGCCCCTGCGTGGCTCCAGAGCTTTGGTTTACGTAACTTTCACTCAAGAAA